>MCJB01028272.1:103243-154376 GCA_002018475.1 Nicotiana obtusifolia
TTTTATGCATTATCCCTTTAAATTATCATAAAATTGGTTATATCGGGAGAAAGTGTTATAATGCATTTGGATATTGAAAAATAATAGGAAAAATCACTATCTTTTCACATATAATACTATTATTATATATTATATACTAGAAGAGCAGGGGTTTCAACCTATCAGTTTTAAGTCATTTAAATTTTGTTTAAGGATATTCCTGTCTTTTCAATCCTCAATGAGACGTGGGTTTTAACGTGAAAGTGCACTGCCACGTATCATTTGGCCACTATTATTTTGTCTGAGTCATCATCTTCTTCTTATCACTCTTTCATCTTCATCTCTTTGAACTTTGCAACTCTTGCTTGTGGGTTTTGTTCCAACTATAACAAAACTGCTGTTATTTTTTCCTAATTCGTGTGTCATATTTGATGGTACAATCCCTTAATTGATTTTTATGTTAGGGTTTGAAGGTGGATCGGAAAACTACAGATTTTTATATACGAAGTAATTGGTTACGGATTTCTCAGAAAGATTGAGGTACTTTTTTTCTTTTCTTTCTCTTCATTGTTCATTTAATTTCTTTAGATCATTCAGTCCTTTGAGCCGCATGTTGAATTTTTAGTGGATTGTCTTGGTGGAAAGGTTTAATCCTTGGAATTCATTTGACCGACAAAATTTGAATTTGGGACATGTTTTACCAACTAATCATTAATGGTTTTTTAGTATGAGATTGAGCTGGAAAATTCAGTCATTTTCTCCAAACCAGAATTCAATGGATTGCTTGTTTTTCTTCTTAATTTATAGCCGTTCTCTAACTTCTTTGTTGCACCTGTATGTTACTGATGGTTCTGCTGCTATTTTTTGTTTCATCTTTTTTGTATCAGGTTACACTTTGTATTGTGATAATTGCGTGTTCTTCTGTGTATTAAATATTTTCGACTCTGGTGAGTATCACTTTTCCACTTAAAAAATGCACGGATTACTTTTTAATAGATATTTGCTTCCAATATGATGACTAATAACTTGAGTTACTACAAAGATAACTTAGTATATTTATTATGTTTCTTGACAACTCAAAATACCTACCAAATTAATCTTTGTAGGTGAAAAATATCCACTTAATGAAGCTCGAGTAGGTGGAGACAAGAGTCTCATTGAGCTACTAAAAGATGCAAAGGGTAATCAATTGGCAGGATCTTATACAAGCTATTAAAAAGTCAAGGTAACATTAAAACATAATTGTTCTCCTTATTTTTTAGAAAGCAATCTAGCCAAGGGTCTATCTGAAACAGTCTCTTTGCTCTTCCAGGGTAGGAGTAAGGATGCGTACATCTTACCTATCCCGCTTGCGGAAAACTACTGAGTTTGTTATTGTTGCTGTTTGTCTTTTAGAAAGCAAAAACCAATCAGAGAGGGGAATTGGTTAGGTTGTTATCGACTTATAGCCGGAATAAAGTCCATTGAAATATGCCTTTCTAAGAATTATTAAAAGAAAGAGCATGGAGAGTCAACCAGAAATAAAATATCTACCTGGTCAAACCACTTAATAATTAGAATTTCAAAGTAGTTCTCATCACAATACTGTAGATGTTCTCATCAAATGAGTAGATATATGACCAAAACAAAATAGCGGAATCAGAGTAAGAGTATGAATATCAGAGCTATAATTAAGGTGCTTGATTTAATCAGAAATAAAGTAAACGTGCTAAGAAAAGCAAATGATGGATACAGTGACTTATGGTGGTCACATTCCTTGTGAACCTATATTTACCACCTAGAGTCTCCCACTCTAATAGCCTGTTTGGCCAAGCTTCTTCAAGCCAAATACACTTTGTTTTGAAATAAATTTTTTTTTTAGAGTTGAAGTGTTTGGCCAAGCTTTTAGAGGGAAAAAATTGCTTTTGAGTAGAAGCAGAAGCAGTTTTGGAGAAGAAAAAAAAGTAGATTTTTTCCAAAAGTATTATTTGGAAAAACACTTTTGAGAAAAATATACTTAGAAGCAATTTTTAAAAGTTTGGTCAAACACTAATTGCTGCTCATAAATGCTTTTCAAATAAGTTTGCCAAACACAAACTGCTTCTCACCAAAAATACTTTTTGAAAAAGTACTTTTGAGAAAAAAACACTTCTCAAAATAAGTTGATTTTTGCAGCTTGGCCAAACAGGCTATAAGACTCCGAACTTCTCTGTTATCTTTAGTTAATAATGGACCAGATCAAAATTGCCTGCTAAACTTCTCTCAGCTCTTGCAGAGTTCAGCTTCTTTAAAGTTAGAACAGATTTTTCCTCGCAACCTTGGATTTTAAAATTCTAAAAGAGGTTATTTATTATGATATGCAAATCAAGAGAATAAAATGAAGTTTATAAATATTCAAAAAATGGATATAATAGTGAAGTTTTATGGTTTAAAAGTTCATGTTATGATAGTATTCTACTTTGAAATTTACTTTGTTTTTTCTTAAGAACGATTTTGGAATAAAAGTGGTTCATAAGAATGGTAAACTTTCTGTCAGTAAGATTTGTTGGGAATTAACCATCCACAGAAATAATATTCATGGTAATAACAGCGGAATAATAACGTAGTAACGAGATACGGTAATTAAAAGAATAAAAATAACACCAAGGACACAAAGATTTTTAATGTGAAAAACCCTTGTCAAAAAGGAAAAAAATCACGGGCTAGAGAGGAGCAAAATAATTCACTATAATGAAGAATTACACCCAGTAGTCCCGAGTAAAATATTTCAGGGACCACTATACACTCAAAATAAATAACCCTTTTTTAAGATTTCCACCTCCTCACAGACTACACTGCCTATGAATACATTTCTCTAACTCTCAGTGATATTTCTCTGAGATTGGTATGATCAAAATGAGAACTGAAGCTCTCTTTATATAGGTGAGAGCACCACCCCTTAGTCCAATCAGAATGAAGAGTTGGTTTGACTTTGCATTGCAAATTATTCTAGCGCCCACCATTTAACAAGTCAAATTTGGCATCTTGCAAAGTTCCCATTTTTTTCTTTTTCATTATAGGGATGGACCCCACAATCTCCCCCTCCAGACCCATTCACCTGAAGGATGTAACACCGGACTTCTAGCTTGAGTGCATGCCTACAAGTTCTTTCACAATTCGAACTTGTCTCTTGGTACCACCTTGATCAGCATATCAGCGGGATTCTCACTTGTAGAAATCTTCAAGATTTTTAGACATTCATTCTTTACCATTTTTCGAATTTAGTGATATCTTAAGTCGATGTGTTTGGTCCTTGCATGGTACATGGAGTTCTTGCTAAGGTCTCTTGCACTTTGACTGTCACAATAGACGACGTACTCCTTCTGATGCAATCCAAGCTCTAGAAGGAACAGTTTCAACCATATCATCTCCTTGCTAGCTTCAGTAGCGGTAATATACTTAGCTTCAGTTGTAGAGAGTGCGACACACTTCTGCAACCTCGACCTCTATGATATATCTCCCCCTGAAAATGTAAACAAATATCTAGTAGTGGATTTTCTATTATCAATGTCACCTACCATATCAGCATCTATATAGCCCTTCAAGATTGGATCAGATCCTCTAAAGCACAAACAATCTCCCGTGGTACCTCTCAGGTACCTGAGTATCCACTTCACTGCTTCCCAGTGTTCTTTTCCAGTATTTTCAAGAAACCCACTGACAACACCAACTGCGTGAGCAATATCAGGTCTAGTGCCTACCATTGAATACATTAAACTTCCGACGGCTGATGAATAAGGAACTTTGGTCATGATTTTCTTTTCCTCCATTGTTGTAGGACACATCTTCTTGCTTTGATTTAGATGACTAGCAAAGAGGTACGCTGACTAGCTTGGCATTCTTCATGTTGAAGCGTTCCAGTACACATTCAATGTACTTTTCCTGAGACAGCCACAACTTTCTGCTTGTTCGCTCTCGAACTATCTTCATACCCAGAATTTGTTATGTTGGGCCCAAGTCCTTCATATCAAATGACTTGGACAAATATCCCTTCAACTTTGAGATCAACTCCTTATCTTTTCCTACAATTATCATGCCATCCACATACAACAACAAAATAATAAAATTATTGTTAGAAAAACTTTTGAAGTATACACATGGATCAGAATATGTCTTTATGTAAGTTTGACTTTTCATGAATGAGTCAATTTTTGTACCATGCCTTGGTGCCAACTTCAACCCACAAAGACACTTATTCAGTTTGCACAGCATATGTTTTCTTCCATCTACTTCAAATCCTTCTAGCTGCTCCATATAAATCTCCTCTTCCAAATCACCATGAAGAAATGCAGTTTTCACATCCAACTGCTCCACTTCAAGATCTAGGCTAGCTGCTAAGCTCAAAATCGTTCAAATAAAAGTCATTTTGACAACAGGTGAGAAAATTTCGTCAAAATCAATACCTTTCTTCTGTTCGAAGCTTTTAATCACCAATCGAGCTTTGTATCTGACCAACTTGCCATTTTCATCTTTCTTGAGTTTAAAGACCCACCTACATTTGAGTGGTCTTTTATCCTTTGGAAGTCAACCAGCTTGCACGCGCTATTTTTCTGCAGAGATTCCACCTCTTCTTGTATGGCTTTTATCCACTGGTTCTTTTTTGGATGGGACAATACCTCTTTAAGATTTTCTGGCTCCCCCTCATCACTGATGAGGACATACTCTGTGGAGGGGTACCTGCATGACTCTACCCTTGACCTCTTTGATCTCCTCAGAGGTTGAGGTTGTTCTTCTTCCTGAGTGGGGTACTCCGCTTGCTTGACATCATCATCAAGTTGCTTCTCCTGCTCAATAACCTCACCAGGTTGCTCCCCCTGCTCGGCAACCTCGTCAGTCGTACTTTCTGTACTTGTGGGATAGATAGAAGAAGAAGAATGGTAACAAGGTTAGGGATTATACCATTCTTTGTCTTCTCTGACTGGTCATCTACAATTCCAACTTCACTTTCTTGGAAGACTACATCTCTGCTTCTGATGACCTTCTTCTTTATAGGATCCCACAATCTGTACCAGAACTCTTCATCTCCATATCCGATGAATATGCAGGGAACAGATTTATCATCCAGCTTTGTTCTCTGCTCCTTTGGTACATGTGCAAAAGCTCTACAACCGAACACCTTCAAATGCGAGTAGGACACCTCCTTGTTAGTCCAAACTTTTTCTGGGATGTAAACTCCAATGGAACTGATGGACTCCTATTGATCGAGTAACTGCATGTCTGAACTGCTTCACCCCAGAATGACTTAGGCAGTTTAGCCATTCTGAGCATGCTTCTCACCTTCTCAACAATGGTGCAGTTCATCCTCTAGGCTACGCTATTCTGTTGTGGGGTTCTAGGAACTGCCTTTTCATGTCTGATCCCATGACTCGAACAATACTCTTCAAATTCCCTTGAAGTGTACTCACCTCTATTGTCACTTCGGAGACGCTTTAGCTTTTGCCTGTCTCTCTTTCCACTAGAGCATGAAACTTCTAAAAAACTTGAAACATCTAATATTTGGTTTTCAAAATATAAACCCATAATTTTCGTGAAACATCATCAATAAAAGTAACAAAATATTTGTTACCGCCCATTGATTCAATTTTCATTGGACCACAAACATCAGAATATACCAAATCAAGTATATTCAATTTTCTTTCAGACGATGTTTGAAATGAGACTCTATGTTGCTTACTAAATAAACAATAGTCACAAGGTTTTATCGTTGTACCTTTGGCAAAAGAGATGAGTGATTTCCTAGCAATGCAATCCCTTCTCGCTCATATGACCCATTCTTTTGTGCCACAAATCTATAGAAATCTCATCTTGTGCCGCGTTCAATTCACCTCGGCATATTTCTGTATTTGTCCTGTACAACGTGCCATGAGCAACTCCCTTTGCAATCACCAATGATCTCTTGGTGAGTCTCCACTTTTTATTTGTAAAATAGTTCTCGTATCCATCTCGGTCTAAAGCAATTCCCCAGATCAAATTCATCCGCAAATCATGTACATGCCGCACGTTTTTTAGAACCAATGTGCATTCAGCATTTGTCTCCATAAAAATGTCACTGATCCGCGCAATGTTTAAGTAACTCGTGTTACTCATTCTCACAGTTCCAAAATCACCTTCTACATATCTACAAATAATTTCTCTTACCGGTGTGGCATGGTAAGATGCTTCTCCATCAACCACCCATTCCGACTCTGGACCTGACAAGCGCATGCATTCGTCTTCCTCATTAATAAAGAGGACAACATTATCATTGTTTTGCACCATGGTGGTTGTGTTTTCGTCATTCTTTTGGCCACTACTTTCACCTTTGCCCTATCTTAGATTTGGACAATCTCTTTTGAAGTGACTGATAAGTGGGGATTTTGACTGTTTATTAGCGCCTTTTAAATTTTTGTTTTAATCCAAAAGCATTGAATTGTGTTCCCAAAACTAATAAAATTTTGCAAAATTGCAAGTATGCTGGAAGTTTGGTCTCCCGAGATGAAATCCGACTCAAAAAGGAGTCTTCCGAAGCACAAGATAATAAAGGGAGCAGAAGCACGAATGTGCGGCCCGCAGAAGGAATTCTGCGGCCGTAGAAAAAATTGCGGACCGCATAATTCCATCCGCTCCCGCAAACCAAGGAGAGAAGTTTAGCAGAACTTTGCACAAAGTGTGAACCACACATAAATTGTGCGGCCGCAAAACTGGGCTAAGAGTCTACGATAAGAGAGTATGCAAAAAGACCAAGTCTAGAAGCCTCTGTGAATTGCAGACCGCACAAGAATATTGCGGCCGCAGAATAGTTGCCTTGTGGCCGCAACCCAGAAATGTGCGGCCACAGAAGATTGCTTCGCGGCCGCAGTTTAGAAATTTACGGCCGCAGAATTCCACTTCCTGCCAGATGAAGAAATCTGTGGACCGCACATGGAATTCTGCGGCTTAGTTTGCTGTTTTTCTTTACTACTTTAGGAAGTTTTATATTGCTTTGGTGTATTTACATTAGATTTAATCATTTTAAGCTTTCATTATGAGTTTAGTTAGTTTTTCTTCCTTATTGTTTTCAAATCCCATTATGAGTAGCTAGACTTTTACTAAGGTTGTGACCCAACCATAGTGTGCAAGCCTTATGGGTATCTAATTTAGTGCTTGTTCATGATTGGGTGTTGATTATTTAGTTTAGTTCGTGCTTCAATTGTAGAATTAATAGCTGCAAATATTAATTCATGCCTATTTGACTTAGTCTCTACTTGAGAAAGAGGGAAAGTATAGGATAACTTAGCTAACAAGGAATTGGGTCGAGATAGATCAACCCAATTTAGAATTCAACCTAGAGATAGTAATAACCCGACTTGAGCTCTTATTAACTGTTTTGGGTGATATCCATTTGGTCTTGAGAAAGCCAAATTGGCAAAATCATCCTATGACTGAGAGGTATTGAGTGTGTAATGTAGAGTTGAGAGCTATAATACACCCAATCAACAAAACAAGCATTAACATTTTTATCCTATTAGGCAAATACTGGGTTATGGTTACAACCCTAGGCCTTTTACCTATTTGAAAAAACCTTAAAAACATTTATCTCTAGTCTACTTTCTTTATCTTGCAATTATTAGATTAACAGTAGAAATAAAAAAACAAATCCTTGAAGTGCAATCTAGATAATCCAATTGCTCATTTGAAATATATACCCCTAACTCCCATCCTAGCTCCCAGTGGATTCGACCCCGACTCCTAGTTGGGTATTTATTATTGCATACGATGGTTTCATATCTCTATTGAGGTATTCTTTGGATGTGATCAATTTTGAGGCCGTTGTTGGGGAGTTAAAAACGGTGTTAGCTATATATTTGGGTGTGTTTTTGAAATATCTTCTTTTCCTTCCGTGTTACTAACTTATTTGAGAAATTGCAGGTACAACAATGGAGAACAATGAGCTTTGAAATTTGCCTTTGGGGGATGTGGATGTCGAGGATGACTAAGTTGATGAGGTTCCTCTTGAACCTCAAGCCAATAGAAGAGGCCGAGTGCCTCATGACAATGTCCCTGCTCCACCTCCACCTCCACCATGAGCGGCTCCACACCAGGTGTTACCTAATGAAGGATATGCTAGTGTAATAGTCCCTCCCCGTATTAGGGCGGACAACTTTCAAATAACCAATATGATGCTTACTTTGCTAGAGCAACGAGGTTTCTTCACCGGTGCTCCAAATCAAAATACATACAAACATTTGAACGGGTTTATGGACACTTGTTGGGGGAGCAAACAAATAAATTTCTTCGAGGATGCATTCAGGCTAAGGCTTTTTCCCTTTTCTCTACGAGGGAAAGCTTTAGATTGGTTGGAATATTTGCCGAACCATTCCATTCACACTTAGGATGAGTTGGCAGAAAAGTTTATTTCTAAGTTCTTCTCTCCAAGGCACATGGCTACACTTCGGGATGAGATTTTGGCATTCAAGCAAGAGCCAAATGAACCACTACACGAGATAAGGGAACGTTATAGAACAATGGTTAAGGAATGTCCCAACAACGATATGACGGAGAATATGATTCAACAAACTTTCTATCGTGGGATTAACATAACCAACCAATGTGTAGTGAATTAACTTGCCGATGGGAACTTCATGACTACGCCTTATGCGGATGCGTGTGAGATTTTAGATGAAATGGCAGAAACAACATCAGTGTGGAAATCCCGGGCTAATGTTCCACAAGGTGATCTGAACACGATCCACCTTCACAAAGAATTGCATGACCATGGGCAAGCCATTGCCGAATTGACTACCACCATGAATCAATTAGCAACGGTTCAACTTCAACAAGTGCAAAATCCTAATCAAGTGAATTCCATAGAGGGAGTGAACATGATGGTGAACAAAAGAAGGACGAAGGGTCCACAAGTGCAACATCGAGTAGAGAATTATGTGCAAGAGGATAGTGATTTTGAACAAGGTGATTCTTACAATGAACAAGAAGAGGAGTTGCAATATGTGAACAACTTTCAAGGGCAACGAAACAACTTCGAAGCCCAAACCAACAATAATGACGACCTCAAAACAATCAAGGCAATTGGAATTCTAACAACCAAGGAAATTGGAGTGGTGGAAACAATCAAGGGAATTGGCATAACAACAACAATCAAGGAAATTGGAGTGGTAATAATCAAGGAAGTTGGGTAGGGGGAGGAGTAACAATCAAGGCAGATGGAACAATAATCAAGAAAATCAGGGGTCGGGTTTTCAAAGGCTCCCGATGTATCAATAACCGAGCAACCCGCCTACTTATCCTTCCCATTGTCCAAGTTCTTCAAATAATGAGATGGGGCGTATTGAGAAAATGTTCAAGAAAATGATGGAAAAGAATATCGATTCGTATGCCCAACTTGCCTCAAACAACACATCGATCTGCACCTTAGAAGTTCAAATGGGGCAAATCTCTCAAGCTCTAAATTCTTGTCCTAAGGGGGCACTACCAAGAGACAAGGTAGTAAACCTAAAGGGTGAAAACAACACGTGACATGCCATGTCCGTTACTACAAGAAATGAAAGAGATGAGACTGCACCCACCTCAAGTCAAAAGCAACTTGTGGATGATGAGCAAGTGGTACAAGAAGAAGAGGTCCCGGACAATGTGGTGCAATCAAATGATGAAGTTTGGATTGTAATTGATGATAGTGTGGAAGAGACTCAAGAGAAGGTGAACCCGTCTAGGGATCACATCATTGACATACCGGAGCTGGTATTGCAAAAGGCTAAGGCACAATTGCCTAAGCCTTCACCTCCGTACCCTCAAAGACTTGCCAAGAAAAATGATGAGAATCAATTCAAGAAGTTCATTCAAATGATGAAGAGTCTCTCAATCAGTGTTTCATTAGTTAAAGCTTTGAAATAAATGCCCGGTTATGCAAAGTTTATGAAGCACCTCATGACAAAGAAGCGGTCAATGAATTTTAAAACTATGAAAGTCACTCATCAAGTGAGTGCAATTGTGCATTCAATGGCTCCTAAGTTAGAGAATCCCGATGCTTTCACGATTCCTTGTACAATTGGAAGTGCCGAGTTCGCTAAAGCTCTTTGTGATATTGGGGAAAGTATCAATTTGCTTCCCTGTTTGGTTTTCAAGACCTTGGGTATTGGGCAACCAAGACCCACCTCTATGAGATTGCTAATGGCTGATCGTACTATGAAGACACCTTTAGGAGTGATTGAAGGTGTCTTGGTTCGTGTTGATAGATTCATTCTTCCGGTGGATTTTGTCATTCTAGATTGTGAAGTTGATTATGAGGTGCCGATTATTCTTGGAAGATCTTTCCTTGATACGGGGAAGGCTTTTTGTGATGTTGAAGATGGAGAACTCACTTTCCGGGTTGGTGATGAAAACGTGGTGTCCCATGAGTGTAAGTCCATGCGTCAACCAAACAGCAATGAGGTGTGCTCTTTTGTTGACTTGGTGTCCAATGTTATTGTTGATGACACAAGTGCTATGATCAATGTTGGCGATATGTTGGAGGCTGTCTTGCTTAACTTTGATGATGACGAGATGGATGGCTTCATGGAATGTGTGAATTCTTTGCAAGGAATGGGGTTGCACAATTATGCACCCTGGAAATTATCTTTGGATCTTGAAAATAGGACAACTCCTCCTACAAAGCCTTCCATTGAAGAGCCTCCTACCTTGGAATTGAAGCCATTGCCTCCACTTCTTCGGTATGAATTTCTGGCCCTTGTCCTACTCTACCAGTTATTCTTTCCTCTTGTTTGACTAATGTGCAGGTAGATTCTATATTGGCAATGCTACAAAAGAGGAAGAAGGCTATTGGGTGGACATTGGCAGATATTCGGGGAATAAGGCCCACATTTTGCATGCATAAGATCAACTTGGAGGAAGGTGCCAAACCATATATTGATATTAAAGGAGACTCAATGAGGCTATGCAAGAAATTGTCAAAAAGGAGATTATCAAGTGGTTGGATGCCGGGGTTATCTACCACATCTTCGATAGTTCGTGTACTTCTCCAGTTCAATGTGTCCCGAAGAAGGGGGGCATGACGATTGTCACCAATGACAAGAATGAGTTGATTCCTACAAGAACGGTGACCAGATGGAGGGTGTGTATGGACTATCACAAGGAAGGATCATTTTTCACTTCCTTTCTTAGATCAAATGCTTGATAGATTGTCCAGCCATGCTTTCTATTGCTTTCTTGATAGGTATTTGGGCTACAACCTAATTCATATTGCTCCAGAGGATCAAGAGAAAACAACCTTTACATGTCCCTATGGTACTTTTGCCTTCAAGCGAATGCCATTTGGTTTGTGCACTACACCGACTACTTTTCAAAGGTGTATGATGTCTATCTTCACGGACATGGTGGATGACTACCTCGAAGTTTTCATGGATGATTTCTCAGTGGTTGGAGATTCTTTTGATGATTGTCTTGCAAACTTGGATAAAGTGTTGGCAAGATGTGAAGAAACAAATTTGGTGCTCAATTGGGAGAAGTGTCGTTTCATGGTCGAGGAAGGCATTGTCCTTGACCACAAAATCTCAAAGAATGGAATTGAAGTTGACAAGGCAAAGATTGAGGTGACTTCTAAACTTTCACCTCCAACTTCGGTGAAGGGTGCGCGGGGTTTCAGAGGCTACGGGGGGTTTTACTGGTGTTTCATCAAGGATTTTTCTAAGGTGGTGAATCCATTGTGCAAGCTTCTTGAGAAGGATGCTAAGTTCAACTTTGATGATGATTGCATGAGAGCTTTTGAATTGTTATGACAACTACTCCATCATCACCAAATTGGAGTGTCCCTTTTGAACTCATGTGTGACGCAAGTGACGTAGTGGTTGAGGTTGTTTTGGGGCAACGCGTCAATAAGATTTTTCACCCGGTCTACTATGCTAGTAAGACCATGAATAGTGCTTAAGTCAACTACATCATTACGGAGAAAGAGCTCCTTGCCATTGTGTTTGCAAATTGAGAAGTTCTACCCATACTTGATCGGTGTAAAGGTCATTGTCCACACGGATCATGCAGTACTTCGTTATCTTATGAGCAAGAAAGATTCCAAAGCTCGGTTGATGATATGGGTACTTTTATTGCAAGAGTTTGATATTGACATCCAAGATATAAAAGGGAGTGAAAACCAAGTGGCGGACCACTTGTCTCGTTTGGAGGAGGAGGGGAGGTTGCATGATGGCCTTAAAATTAATGACTCCTTCCCCCATGAGCAACTCTTGGCTATTTCAATGAAAGAGGTGCCACGGTTCGTGGATCTAGCAAATTCCTTGTATGTGGAATCTTCTCTGATGAGTTCTCTTCAAACCAAAGGAAGAAGCTCAAGTGAATTGTCAAGAATATTATTGGGATGAACCATACCTTTTCAAGATTTGTACGGATGGGGTGATTAGAAGATGTGTACCAGAAGAAGATCAAGGTAATATTCTGGGGGCTTGTCATTCTTCGCCATATGGTGTTCATCATGGTGGAGCAAGAACGACAACCAAAGTGTTAAGTTGCAGTTTCTATTGGCCCACTCTTTATAAGGATGCTAGTGAGCTAATGAAAATTTATGATGAATGTCAACGGGCCGGTGGAATCTCAAAGAAAAATGAAATGCCTCTCACTACCATTTTGGAGATTGATATTTTTGATGTGTGGGGTATTGACTTCATGGGTCCGTATGTGAGTTCTTGTGGGAACACCTACATCTTAATCGCGGTTGATTATGTTGAGGCCATTGCTCTACCCAACAATGAGGCGAGGAGTTTGGTACTCCGCGGGCTAGTATAAGCGATAGGGTCATTTTTTCAATGAGACTTTCGACACTTTACTTGGCAAGTGTGGTGTTACTCATAAAGTCACAACTCCCTATCATCCACAAGCTAGTGGTCAAGTGAAAGTCTCCAACCGGGATATAACGAGTATTTTGTCCAAAACGGTGAATGCTAATCGAACGGATTGGTCTAAGAAGCTTGATGATGCACTATGGGCTTATCAGACGACTTACAAAACACCTATCGAATGTCGCCATACTGGTTGGTGTTCGAAAAAGCTTGTCATCTTCCTATGGCACTAGAGCACAAGGCCATGTGGGATCTAAAGAAGTTAAATCTTGATTGGAATGTAGCCGCTAACTTGAGGGTTGCACATTTAAATGAATTGGATGAGTTCCGGTCCATGCTTATTCAAGTTCGTCCCTGTACAAAGAAAAGATGAAATATCTTCATGACAAATACATTTGGAACAAAGATTTCAAGGTAGGCGATCTTGTATTGTTATTCAACTCAAGGTTGAGGATGTTTTCCGGGAAGCTAAAGTCTAAATGGAGCGGTGCTTTTGAAATTATGGGTGTGACATCTTTTGGTGCATTGGACTTGAAGAACAAAAACAATGAAGTATTTCGCGTCAATGGTCACCGGGTGAAACACTACTTTGGGAAAAGTTGGATATAGCCATGTCGTGGTGGTCATTCATTTCAGTTGATGGTATTATGCGTCGTGCCGCGACGTTAAATCAGGCGCTTCTTGGGAGGCAATTCATGTTTATTTCTTCTTTTGTAGTTAGGCGTTATTTTTATGCTAACTTAATCTGAAGTGTGCTACAGGCCTGAGTGTGACTTACAGGAGTTGTGGACAAAAATCTAGCTAAGTGTTGCAAGAATTGCGGACCGCATATTGGTAGTTGCTACAGTAAAATTGCATTGCGGCCGCAGAAATTTTGCGGACCGCACAAATGAATGGTGAAATGCAAACTCTCTGAAGTTTAGTCTGTCAGAAAAAGGGTCGATGTGCGACCTCAACAGGAAATCTGCGGCCGCACACAACATTTTGCGGACCGCAGATGAAGGATCAAAATCAAAGACCCAGGTAATAGAGTGCAGACCACACTCGACCTTCTTCCCCTTAGCCGATCAAAGGGTATAAATAGAGGAATTAGGGCATTTCTTAAGCTTTTCACTCTCTGAGCATAAAAAAAATAGTCCTCTGTTAAATTTCTTGGTGATTTCATCTATCCACAAGCCCAAAAATTTGGATCACTCATTCCTTACACTCAATTCACATTTGGTATGCTTAAACTTCGTGTTAGAATTTTACATTTGTTTTAATTTAATTTTTTTAGGCCATTTGTCAATAGAACTCTATTGTACATCCATGTGAGGGTAAAAATCTGTAGTGGGTTAAATAATACATTGGGGACTGGATCAACACATTTTCTTGCCTCTATGATGTTACCATGTCAAAACTGTGCACAAAAATTACTAAACCTAGAATAACCCAACCGAACTTGTTGAAGTTTTTGAATTTTGTGGCCGCAGGTCTAATTGCGCGGTCCGCAAAATGGATTCTAGGGCTTTATTAGTGTAAGCGGCCGCAAGGTAAAATGTGTGGACTGAAAATTTGCAATGCTGTCGCAGAACAAGCTTTTTGCTGTCATCAGAGAGTCTTCACTTTGTGACTCAATTGTGCGGCCGCAGGTCTAATTGTGTGGACCGCAAAAATCATGTTGTGGCTGCACATAAGCCAATTCTCTGTCATCAGAGAGTTCACATATTTTGGGTTTCTGAGTTGCGGTTGCAAATGAATTTGTGCGAACTGCATTTCCCTTTTTGCGGCCGCAAAAAAAATTATGCGGTCTGCATGGCTTCATCTGCGGCCACAAGAAAATTGTGCGGACCGCAGATCCTTATCCTGCAAGCATGTTTAAACTGTGAACCTCACTGTGTTTCTTGGTGTATACTTGCATATCCCCTTGTATGTCTGAACATTGAGTTGCAACTAATATTCGCCTTTGCTTGATATAGATAATGGTTCGATCTAGAGGCAGAGGCGACACTTTTAAAAGGAGTGGTGAACTTTCTAGGGATCGAGGAAAGAGTGCCTTACCCTTCGTCCAGCAAAGGACAATAGTAAAGAAAGCTACAACCAGCGGAGGGAGAGGTGCAGATCTCTCCGAGATGAGCTCTTATGACCCGTCTAGGGAAGCTTCAGAGCGCAACTCAGACTCTGTTCAAGAGCAGCCGGCTGTACAGTCAAGGCCGCAAGGGAGATTCTAACTCTAGGATGAGTCGTCCTCATCTCATAGCACTTCTGAGGGATCGAAAAGTGCTAGTCAGGCTTCTGAGCTATCAACTACACCTATTCCTGAGGCACAAGATACATTAGTTCAGGATATCCCCGATGATGGCAGAGGGGGTGATGCTACAACTACCGGCCTTGAAAGGTTGAAGAAGAAAGAAGTCTGGGAGGACTGTTTTGTTAGCTTGGCCGCCTTCACCAGCTTTCATACATAGTGGCCAGTGAGGTCGCTTACTCTTAAGCGACAGTTTTAGTTGAAAGATTTGGAAAGGTACAACCCGTCTGTGTTCAGAGAGTTCTCAAGGAACGCAAGGGGTGGATGTGGTTCACCTAGAGTGTCAAGGATGCGAAAAGAGTTGTCCGGGAATTCTACGCTAATGTGACGCATATTGAAAAGGAGACAAAGGTCACCAAAGTGCGTAACCTCAAAGTAAGATTTAATGAGCATACACTCAACACATACTTAGGTTTTGACGATGTTGAGCCCAAGGAATATTTGGAGAAGTTTGAAATGGGAGATGCAACTCAGCCTTGGTTAGTGGAGATTCTAGCAGCACCAAAGCCACCACCACCATGGATTGCCGCTGGGGTTCCTATCCACAAGAGCAAGCTGAGTTCTGAGGCAAAGGGGTGGCAAACCTTTGTCCGCAGCAGACTGGACCCGTGGTAGAATGAGACTTACCTTCCTATTCCTCAGGCAGTCTTGGATGCTTCTATTATGGCTGGGTACTCTATCAATGTGGGGGCTGTAATGTTGGCTAACACCTCAGTGATTGCTCGGCAAGATGACTAATCCTATCCGTATCCCAACACTATCACAGAATACCTCACAGATGCAAGGGTAGAGCCGAGCGATTATGACACAAAGGTGAGGCAGAAGAAGCCTTTTACTTGGTATTCACTGAAGGATGCGAACAACCCGAAGAAGAAAGTTCAGCCTCCTACCACTGCGGGCCAGTTCGATGAGCCAACTATGGTAGCTGTTGATGCAGTTGTTGTTCTATCCACTTCAGCCGAGCCTTCCTCTAGTGCTGCAGCTATGCCTCCGCCATCATCCAAAGCCCCTTCTGCAGTTCCTGCTACAGCTTCCACTTCGGCTTTGAAGCTGGTGCCCATGCCTATTGCCCCACTTTTTGCGCTGCGAGTCTCCCAGACATTGGCGAGCCTCAACAACTAAATGCAGACAGCAACTGCAAAGCTGTCTGACTTATCCAGTACTATTGCGGCACAGTCTACTACTCAGGCACCTCAGTTTCCCCAACAGTTGAGGAGGTATTGAAGAAGATCCTAGAGAACCAAAACACCATTATGGCGACCTTGATGCAACACGGGTTAATGATCGAAGAGCTGGGAAAAGAAGTAAAGAAGATGAGAAAGTCCCATGCCAGCAAGAAGTCAGTGGACAAACTCCGAAGACAGGTGACCAGGCTTGCTACACCAGAGATCTTCCATTTGACATGCTGATTGACCCACACCATTCAGGCCCAGATCCTACAGCACCAACAGCACCAGTGGCACCAGCTGGCCAAACCTTGCTGCCGACACTGCCGAGGCAGTGCGTCAGATGTTCACCAACCCATCCACATCCAGAATTGAGGATGTTGAGATTTAGTTGGATGAGACTGAGGGCGGTGACATTGCTGGGGACATAGAGATGTCCAATGAGCCATAGGGAGTTTTCTTCACTCTTTCCTCTCTTTTAATCTTGATTTGTTAAGCATTGGGGACAATGCTTATCTTTATTGGGGGTGGTGGGGGTGGTGGTGGTGGTGATGGTGGTGGAGTTTATTGATCATATTTGATACATTCTAAGGCATTTGGCCTGTAATAACTTGATATTATTCTCTCTTTTCTTATTATGTATATATTCTCTCATTCTCTCATTATGTACATTCATTCTATCTTCAGTAGTTTTTTCTTAGTAGTTTCTTTATTTTTGTTTCTTTATTAGTTCTTTGTTTTATTTAGAAGCTTCTTTTTATATTTTAGTAGATAATAAGTCTTTGATTTTCTTAATGCCACGGTTCTTTCCAAAGGTAGTTGTGTTCTGAACTGGGTGACTTGTCCCAACGGTGGATGACGTGACAACCTTCTTAAGGGAATGAGTCCGTTTTTGGTGTTTAGATAATAAGAGTAGTAGTAATGAATAAAAAGACCTAATTTGTCATGCTCGAAGAGTCAAACATGCTTCAATTGGTACCAACACACTTAACTACATGCTTATGGCTAGAAACAACATTTCTGAAAGAAATAACTCTAGTTAATGACTTTGTGACTCTTGTGTTAACTTTGGCAATCATCGAGTGGTTTAATTGGACCATAGTGATTTTTAAACTTGAATGTGATCGTTGTAGGCCCTTGACTCTGTCCTCTTTAACAATCGAGTTGCATGAGGGGTGAGATGAATTTTTGTTAGTCCAAGTATCCGTGCGAAGGGTCTAGAACTTGCCCTGAATGTATTTCAAGGCGAAATCCTAAGTTTGCTTGGTTTGAAAAAAAGTGATTGTAGGCCCTCCTTGGCCCGTTTGAGTTTTCTATTGCTAACTAATGTCATTATCCCTAGTCAACCACTTTGAGCCTCTAGCCATTCTCATTTGATAACCATTGTTACAAGCCTTTACCCGTTTTGTCGTGACCCTCTATTGGCACCTGGGCTTTCCTTAACACTCTTGTATAACAAATGGCTAAAAGCGTAAGGTTGGGGGAGAGACGAGGAACATGAAAAAGGTATTAAGGTATAAACTTGAAAAAGATGTAACCACTCACCCATACTGTATCCAACCATAATCCAAAACCTTCACTACATCTCGAAATAAGTCCTACTTGATTTCAAGCCGAGTGAACTTACATTAGTGGCGATCTACATAAGGGGCAAGCCTATGGTACTTGAAGCCGTACTTGCGACATTATTTTAAGAGAGACGAGTGACCTTTCATAAATCTTCGAATTGAGTGCTAAATTTCTTAAGTAAGCTAGGCAACTGGAAAGTAGAGGAGGAAGAGTTTGGAGTCCACCATGACCTATATGATAGAGCAAGAGTCCTTGATGAGTAAAGTCAATTCTTGAAGTTCAAATATCACATTAGAATTATATGTGCATGAATGTTTAACTTGTCTCCATGTTGATAATACATGAGTAGTGCGGGTAATTGTTGGTCCCAATTGATGTGTCAATGGCTTACCTTTGGCTCGCTGAATGACTCTTAACTTTTAGAGGTGGGAACTAATTTATTTGCTTGAGGACAAGCAAAGACTTAAGTTTGGGGGGTTGATAAGTGGGAATTTTGACAGCTTATTAGCGCCTTTTAGCTTTTGTTTTAGTCCAAAAGCATTGAATTGTGTTCCCGAAACTAATGAAATTTTACAAAGTTGCAGGTATGCTGGAAGTTTGGTCTCCCGAGATGAAATCTGACTCAAAAAGGAGTTTTTTGAAGCACAAGGCAATAAAGGGCGCAGAAGCATAAATGTGCGGTCCGCAGAAGAAATTGCGGACCCGCAAAATTTCATCTGCGGCCGCAAACCAAGGAGAGAAGTTTAGCAGAATTTTGTGCAAAGTGTGGACTGCACGTGAATTGTGCGGTTGCAAAACTGCGCTAAAAGTCGAAGATAAGAGAGTATACAAAAAGACCAAGTCCATAAGCCTCTGTAAATTGTGGACTGCACAAGAATTGTGCGGCCACAGAAGAGTTGCCTTGCGACCGCAACCCAGAAATGTGCAGCCGCAGAAGATTGCTTCGCGACCGCAGTTCAGAAATGTGCGGCCGCAGAATTCCACTTCCTGCCAGATGAAGAAATCTGTGGACCGCACATGGAATTGTGCGGCAGCAGAACCTTCCGAGGGGTATTTTTGTCAGAGATTTTCAGCCTTGTATAAATAGACGAGTTTCACAAAATTAGGTTAAGTTTGAACATCTGAAGTTGCTGTAGCCGTTTTTTTTTACTACTTTAGGAAGTTTTACATTCCTTTGATGTATTTACATTAGATTTAATTATTTCAAGCTTCCGTTATGAGTTTAATTAGTTTTTCTTCCTTATTTTCTTCAAATCCCATCATGAGTAGCTAGACTTTTACTAGGGTTGTGATCCAACCCTAGCGTGCAAGCCTTATGGGTATCTAATTTAGTGCTTGTTCGTGATTGGGTGTTGATTATTTAGCTTAGTTCATGCTTTAATTGTAGAATTAATGGTTGCAAATATTAATTCATGCTTATTTGACTTAGTCTCTACTTGAGAAAGAGGGGCCTAGTATAGGATAACTTAACTAACAAAGAATTTGGTCGAGATAGATCAACCCAATTTAGAATTCAACCTAGAGATAGTAATAACCCGACTTGAGCTCTTATCAATTGTTTTAGGTGATACCTATTTGGTCTTGAGAAAGCCAAATTGGGCAAAATCACTCTCTGACCGAGAGCTATTGAGTGGGTAATAAAGAGTTGAGAGCTATAATACACCCTAATCAACAAAACAAGCATTAACGTTTTTATCCCATTAGGCAAACACCTAGGTTATAGTCACAACCCTAGGCGTTTTGTCCATTTGAAAAAACCTTAAAAACATTTATCTCTAGTCTAATTTCTTTATCTTACAATTATTAGATTAAAAATAGAAATAAAAAATAAATCCTTGTTGTGGAAGTGCAATCTAGATAATCCAATTGCTCATTTGAAATATATACCCCTAACTGCTATCCTAACTCTCAGTCATTTGACCCTGACTCCTAGTTGGGTATTTATTATTGCATACGATCGTTATATAGCTTTATTGAGGTGTGGTTTGGACGTGATCAGTGACCTGGTTGATCACAATTGTAGCAATTTCTGGCTCTTGATTTGGATCGGTTCTTAGACTTCCCACGAGCTCCGGATCTACCATAGTTGCTCAAACTCGTTTGATAACTCCTGCCTCTACCTTTTGTGATGAGAGCCTGTCCTTGAATTTTAGGCTTCTTTCTCATCTTCTCATTGAGTAGAAGAGCCAGTGTGACGTCTTTCAACTTAATGGTAGTCTTACCGTGCAGGATTGTTGTTGCCAAAAATCGTACAAAGATGGCAACGAGTTCAATAGCAAGATGACTTTATCTTCTTCCTCGAATTTCACTCTGAGGTTGGCGAACTGTGTGATTAGTCCGTTAAATACATTTAAATGTGACAAAAAATTCGTACCTTCACCCATGTGTAGGGCATATAACTGCTTCTTTACGTACAATTTATTTGTCAGCATTTTGGACATGTATAGGCTTTCCAACCTTGTCCAAATGCCACATGCGATGTCTTCATCAATGATATTATTTACCACATCATCTCATAAGTGCAACCTAATTGCACTAGCAACCCTTTCATCCAATCCAATCCTCAGCTTTCATGGTATCAGGCTTTTTGGCATCAACATCTAGTACCTTATGTAATCCTTGTTGGATGAGCAGATCCCTCATCCTTCTTTGCCATGTTGAGAAACCGCTATCTCCGTTGAATTTTTCTACCTCGTACTTTACTCCGGACATTCTTTTACCGAGTATAGTCTGACAATGAAGAGTACTTCTGTGAACGAGCAGAACTTGTGCTCTGATACCAATTGTTGGGAATAAATCCCCCACAGAAATAATATTCAGGGTAATAACAGTGGAACAATAATGTAGTAACGAGATACGGTAATTAACAAGAATAAAAGAAAACAACAAGGACAAAAAGCTTTTTAAGGTAGAAAACCCTTGTCAAAAAGAAAAAAAAACCATGGGCCCGAGAGGAGCAAAATAATTCACTATAATGAGAAATTTTACACCCAGTAGTCCCGAATTTAAATATTCCAGGGACCACTATACACAAAAGAAATAACACTCTTTTAAGATTCCCACCTCACTACAATATCGCTCATACTCTCTATTTTCCCTCACAAACTACATTGCCTGTGAATACCTCACACTGCTCTCTAACTCTCAATGATATTTCTCTGAGATTGGTGAGATCAAAATGAGAACCGAAGCTCTCTTTATATATGTGAGAGCACCACCCCTTGGACCAATTAGAATGAAGAGTTGGTTTTAATTTGCATTGCAAATTGTTCTGACGCCCACCATTTAACAAGTCAAATTTGAATTTTTTTTTTTCATTATGGGGATGGACCCACAAGATTATTTTCTCTAGGAAGAACTAATCGATTCATTTAAAAAAAAAAGTTGTGCAGTCTTTGTCATGATTGGCACTAATAACTTATAATCTTCTGATGCAGTAAGACTTTGTTAGTTGATTAATGCAGTCGATATGACTTGATGTGGATTAATTATCATTTATTTTCATTATGTGATTTACTTGAATTCTAGGACTTTTAAATTTTATCAACTTTTTTTCTCCTGTCAACACGTAAACAGTTCTTCCATATATGACGTAAAAAATGTATCTCTTGCCAACCATACAACATTGTGTATCTTATTCCAAAATGCATTTAAGTAATATCCAACAATTAGCATGCGATGTTGCAGTGTTGTATAATTGATTTACTACTAATTTACATGCGATAACTTTTATTATCTGCAATTTCATATTAAAATGAAGTTAATAAAAAAAAAATTAATAGTTTCATTTTTCATAATATTGGACCCGTACTGGCACAGACAGTCCATACCTAGTTATTATTATAAACACATGGTTTCCTCGATCACCACATATAATTACAAAGTTAATGTTTATCCGCTCATCAACAACTATTATAGTAATGAGTTTTCTTTTGTTAGCTACTAACTTCTTCTACTTCACACACTTTTTCACTATGCTCCTATTTCTTCTTCTTTATTTAACATAGTAGAAAACTTAACCATCAAAATATAAGCTCCGATTTTCTGAAGTGTATGAGCTTTTTTTTAATAGGAAAATAGATAATCGTACTTGCAAAAATTGTATTCACATTCACTCAACCTACGGGTTTTCACCTAGACACATCAACTCGTTTAACCAAGTATTTTAGAAACTCAAATCAAATCGTTGATCGAGCTAAGCTCATTGATTTTGCTAAGTTGAAAAAGATGTGATAACCTTATATAAGAAGCATGCATTGCTGAACTTTGATTAAAAATGGATTAAGACTATAAATAAATAGGAAAAAAAAGAAAAATGCAAAAAATAAAATAACATCAAAGAATAGCCATCGGTAACCCATTCCATCCTCAAACACCCTTAACTTTTAAATTTAGCCATTGTCATCGTCTCCTTCTCCTTTTTCACTATTACCATCGCTTCATTTGAAGAACTCTTTGTCTAAGCAACAGAGACAACAATGCATTATAACAAAATAATGTTCCTAGAATTTCACATGTTCAGTAAAGCCAAAATCATATTGAGATTTCCTGAATCACCAAATACAACAAACGGTGAGCAAGTGTAATAACATCAATGGCATATGTTGATTAGAGGGTTGAGAAGCTTGACAATACTTTGAAGCATAATTGAAAAGTAAAGTTGTAAAACTTAAACAAAAGGGCTCCGCGATCGTCAAAGCAACAAAGTACAATTTTAAATATAAGGGAGTATGAGGAACATAATGGAAGAGAAAGACAAAAAAAATCTTGATGCAATATTTTCTAATCAGGAGCGATAGTGCTCTTGATAGCGTTTTAAAGTGGGTTTTAGAATTGAGCCAATACTCCAATTTTACACAACGTTCGCGCAACATGTTGGCTTTATATTAGACTAGATATGATCGCACGGGCCCAATACAAAGGTATGCCTGCTTCGGCCAACGCAAACAATGGTGTAAGAAATACTTAATTTGAAAAATGATACAGGAAAAAGAGTATTTTGAAGACAGATTCTATCACGACCCAAAATTTAACTAGTCGTGATGACACCTAATTCAACCCGTTAGGTAAGCTAATTAACAACTATCCAATTTAATGAGATTTATTACGAAAAGAAATGACAATACAACTACTTTTATACAAGAATTTCCCAAGAACTGGTAATACAAATCATGAGCTTATAAGATTTAAAATTTACGAAGCTGGTATTAAATAAAGTACATCATCTGAACAGATTAAAATTTTAAAGCTACCAAGATCAAGAGGCAGCTATGACCAGAACGCAAGTCATCTTCAGATCCAGCTCCCGCCGAGCACAGCAACATCAACATCCAACATCTGCACACAAAGTGTAGAAGTGTAGTATGAGTACAACTGACCCCATGTACTCAATAAGTAACAAACCTAACCCTAGGTTGAAAGTAGTGACGAGCTGGGACAAAGGTCGAAGTCCAACACCAATAGCCAACAACAGCTCATAACAATATAATAAAAGTGGTACAGGAAATAACTCAGAAATATAAAGTTCAGCTCGTTCACAGTTCCGAAAATAGGCATGCTTTTCAAGTATAATAGCGAAAACTCAAATCTTTTACCGAAAGCACCAAAATATGAGTAAGTTTGTAAGATCGTGATTTTTTTTCCAAAACTTTTCAACAGGTAAATATTCTATTATCAAATGGCACGAGGAAAAGTACATCTCTATGCCTACATGTCAATGCGTATGAGAAGTCATGAATGACGCAATATCGTACAACATGAGAAAAATGCATCTCTATGCCTGTATATCAAGTGTGCATGTTGAATGCAATGCGACTCAGTGATGAAATCATATGCATGCTCCCAGAGTATCAATTCACCCGTTCCTCCCAATCACTCGGCACTCGCTCTCGGCACTCGCACTCAACAGGTACCTACGCTCATTGGGGGTGTACAGTCTCCGGAGAGGCTCCTTCAGCCTAAGCGCTATAATGAGCCAATCATGAAATGAATCCTCATGGACAACTCACGTGCCATAGTATCAATATCTGAATCTGCACGGATAGCTCATGTGCCATAGTATCAATATCTGGATCCGCACGGGCAACTCACGTGCTATAGTATCAATAACCTCACAATCAGGCCCTCGGGCTCACTTAGTCATCAATCTCTCCAGCGGGCTCACAACGTCATGAAACTAGCCCAAAATGATGATATGATGTATCAATAAATAACAACGGAGATTGAGATATGATATGCAATGAATGCATATGACTGGGTACGAAATAACAATTTATATATATAATTTGACAGCAGAAATGACCTCAGTGGGTCCCAATAATACCAGCATTTGCCTAAGCATGATTTCTAACATGAGTCACATCTCACTTTATCTAACAAATAAAAATATATGGAAAAATACAAGTTAATTGACTACAACTCTATGGAATCGACTGAGTCTTCTACGATGCACGCCCACACATCCCTTACCTAGCATGTGCGTCACCTCCAAACAAATCGCATAACACGTATAATCAGGGTTCATACTCTAAGCTCCAAGTTTAGAAGTATTACTTACCTCGAATAAGCCAAACGATGCTCCAAAAATGCCATTTCGCGCATACCGACCTTCGGACGACTCGAAACTAGCCAAGAGCAATTCGATACAATCACCACGAGCTAAAATAATCAATTCCATTAGAAAATACTAAATTAATCAAAAGGTCGAAAGTCAACTCAAAAAGTCAAACCACGGGCCACGTCTCGGAATTCAGTAAAGTCACAAAATCCGAACACCCATTCAATCACGAGTCCAACCATACCAAAATTAGTCAAATTCGATCACGACTCGACCTTCAAATCCTCAAATTATAGTTTATGAAGTTTCTACAATTTTTCCCAGATTTCCATCTCAAAATACTAATTAAACGATGAAAACAATGATATATTCATGTATATTAACCAAATTTGAGTTAGAATCACTTACCCCGATGAATTTCTTGAAAAACCTACGAAAAATCGCCACAAACCAAGCTCCCAAAGTCCAAATATAAAATAATACTCTAACCCTCGTTTATAAAGTACAAAAATCTGATCTCCCATTGGGTTGACCGCACATTTTTGTGTGGTTCGCACATTCCAAGTTTTGCGGCCCAATCTAAATTGTACGATCGCACTTCAGCAGTAACTGCACTACCAGACTTCAGTAAATTGGCCATAAATTTCGGTACAAATGTCCAAATGAAGAATATTTTACCTTTATGAAAACGCGACTCAAAGGGTTACAACTTTGATTTTTGGATCATCTCCAAATTCCTTGTAGATTAAAAGATATAAGCTTCCGAATTCAGACCATCAACCTGCAAATTCTCCTTTCTGCGGTCCGCACATGAGGCTTTTCCTCGGCACTCCAAAATGTGCCCTCCGCACTTCGCTCGCTCCAGAATATCATCAAAGTGCAGAAATACCCAAAAGTTCAAAACTCACCCGAAACACACCCGGGGTCACCGGACCCCATACGAACAACACACTACGAACTTACTCGAAACCTCAAATCACACATAACAACATCGAAACAACGAATCACACCTCAAATCGAACTTAATGAGCTTTGAACCTTCAACGTTCAAAACTCACGTCGAAACATATCAAATCAACATGGAATGAACTCAACTTTTGCACACAAGTCCCAAGTAACATAACGAAGCTATTTCGATTCCCGAAACCATAATCTGAATCCAATATTATCAAAGTCAACTCTCGATCAAACTTATAAACTTTCTAAACTATCAAATTTCCAACTTTCACCAATTAGCGTCGAAACTTTCTAGAAACATCCAAATGCAAATTTGGCCATACACCGTAGCCCAAAATCAACATCCAGACCTAATAGAATCATCAAAACTTAAAAAGCCAAACTTGGTCAACTCTTCCAACTTAAAGCTTCAAGCATGTAATTCGTCCTTCCAAATCAATTTCGAATAACCTAAAATCAAAACCGCGATCCACACAAGTCATAATACATCATACGGAGCTACTCATGCCCTCAAACCAACGAGCGAAGTGCAAATGCTCAAAATGACCGGTCGGGTCGTTACAGATTCTTTTTTCAGACATGTCAATCAAAAAATAGAGGAAAATCTTACAACTTATAAAAAATTTGGCGAACTGGTCAAAGTTATTGACTGTGTTTACCAACGCTGAATAATACAGAAAGCAACACTGGATAATACACCTCCTCAGCTTTTTCATGTGACCATTCTTCGACTCATTGATACATGCTACACGGTGAGAGGTTCTTAGTCTATCATTTTACATCCTGCAATTTTATTCTTTACTTCGAAATAGCCTCAAATAATTCTTTATCCACCAAAGACAAAATCTGAACACTTAAAGAGTCCCTCTTGTCACTAGGCTGCACCACATATTCAATAGTTAAAATAAAAAAAATTTCATCGAAAGAATTAGGATCTCCAAGTGACAAAAGTGGAGAAGATTCTAATGAACATAAAAAATTTGTAGTGCAAAATAAAACCGAGATAATCAAAATATTTGTCATGGATTATGTGAATATTATATGACTAAACAAGGAAAAAGGGAAGCAATCTTCATCAGTAGAAACATAAAATGAAGCAACAGTAATTATAAGAATCAGTCAAGTGATTTGAACAAAATTTGCAAATAAGATATTCCATACGAAGCAAACTTAATGCAAAAAGTTCAAAAATACAGAAACTTTGAGACAATAAGGTTAAACATCCCTCAAAATTCTCATAGACGGAAATGTAAGAGTATCTATCACAAAGTTAGAAAAGCTCTGTACAAAGAAAATAGGATAGCCTAATTTACCCAAGTCATTAGCAACATCATGAGCACAATTTACTTGGAAAATCAAACGAAAAGTCCCATTACATGTAGTATTCATGTCTGTTTGCTACCATTATTGGCAAAACACTCTAAGTCCCACTTCTTTGAAGGAGCTTGGGTTTCTCTCCTTGATTATGAAAGGGCTTGGCATTGCATTTTTAATTTTACCTTAGTGACTGACTGCATTTTATGACATACTACATTACATTATTGCACTGGCGTCTATTGTTTTCAACGTCCTTTCAATTTTGCCAGCAGCTACTACTATTTATCTTATTCCACCTTTTAGTATGATTTTCCAGATAGCTCATCAGTACTGTTTGAAGTATTAAATCATTCACTTTCAGTGGCCCTTCCCAAGTGCTGCTAACTATTTATTTCATAAAGCACAGACTGCATTGCACTTTTCTAATTCAGAATACAAACATGCTGAAACTGATAAGTTAGGAGTTCAATTA
The DNA here is from genome assembly GCA_002018475.1 of Nicotiana obtusifolia. Lineage (NCBI taxonomy): Eukaryota > Viridiplantae > Streptophyta > Magnoliopsida > Solanales > Solanaceae > Nicotiana > Nicotiana obtusifolia. The sequence continues at coordinate 130,380 of MCJB01028272.1, forward strand.
AGGTGCAAGATGAATCATTAACAGTAGAGCAAAATATTGTCTAAAAGAAAATCAAGAGAACCCAAATATCAAGATTATGGAATATCTGTAAAGTAACTATAAGGAGGTTACAAAGGAGCATAAATGCATGTGTGGCTGTTGTTCTACTGAAAGTATTATTTGATCTAAGAACAAAAGTGACTTAAGCTAAAATTCCGGCAAAGCATTATAACAAATAGCTTCCCTAAAAACATTGAAAGTTTTGATCGGTTCTCATTTGCACATGTCACACAAATCTATATAAATAATATATAAATTGCTATCATTCAATTAGAGAGACAAAACAAACCTGAATTTCGCCAGACTCACGTTTGCGACAAGTATAAGTTCATCTGTGGCAGATATAGCTTTGAAAGGATTTTTCATCTTGAGCAGAGTTCAAATACATGAAATGAGGTATACCCTCTTCCTTGACAACCACCACAGAAATCCTAATGATAAAGAGAATCATTTTATCCTAATATATACAACAATTACAGAAACTACAAACTATCCAATTCACAAATTGCCTCAGGAAAATAATACTAGGAACATTTCAATTTGCCCTACGCAAGCAACAACAATTCAAGAGTTGCTTCCCTTAGATTTAGCTAAGGAAACATTAACTATGTACAATAAGCATAATTTAGTAAAAACGTTTTATGTCATACTTACCTTTCTCACCATAGAAAATGAATTAAACCAGCTGTCATCCTCAAGCTTTAATCCAACTTCCTTATTCGTTCCTATATGAAAAGGAACTTTATTTATAAGCTTCATACTTCAAACTTGTGGGAAAACTTAACAAATTATTAAATCAGAAATCGAGAAGTTAGCTTTTAATGGTTAGAAATTTTTTTTCTTGGTAGGATCGACAAAACTTTTATAGGGGTCTGCATCTTAAGCAGGAAACCAAGTCCCTCACAAGCAACCATACGGAAATAGAAAGAGAGGGGAAAGAATAAATTTTTACAGCATTAAGAACTCAATTTTGCCATAGCTGAAACACATAAAGCCCAAGGAAGCATTTTTCTTTCACCGTTCTACATTAAATCAACATTGAGCAATGCATGCACTAAAGAACTTAACAAAATAAAGTACTTCTTTTTAGCCAGAGAGAGAAACATTCACAGGCAACCCACTTCCAAAATCTAAGCTGAACCAAAAGAAAGAATACAGTTTAATTTTTTAATGTTCACAGCAAAACCGAAAAGACCAGTAGTTTAAATTCACAATTAAATACATACATATAAAATACCCAAATATATATGATAACTTTTGAAAAATAGGTAAGCAAAATTCCAATAGAGAAGGAGAACAAACCAGAGTCCTTGCAGCTTTTAACGGGTTCTTCCTTGACCATAAGTACAAAATCTTTGCAATTCAAGCCCATGAAGTTCCTCTCCAAGAATCTCCAGGAAAATCCCAAAGTTGATGAGCGAATAATAATTCTGAGGGAAAAAGAAACCAGTGAACCCAACTAAAGTAGTTGCACTGCCAATTTCATGTTCTTGACTTTATGACAACTCACTACCATTACATAATAAAGATTCATCTGCTCCAAAATGGCACAATGCAGAGATTTAACTTCATGAATGACATTTCTAGCGATGGATTTTAATGAGAGAAAGAAGAGAGGAAGAGAGAGAAGGAACAATCAATCGGTAGAAAGAAGAAAAAGTTTGGGAAACAGAAATTACTTCTGAAAGTGAAACCACTTGTTCATATAAATAAAAGTAAGTATATAACACGTGTCACCCAAAAGAATAAGTAAGAACCAAAATATTAGAATGCCCATTATAAATATCTATAATTACCAAATTGCCAATGTTCGTACACTTCAACTCATGTTTACATATAGAAACAGAACTATGAAACAAGCTCCAAGATTCCCAAGAACCAAATAGAAAAAACAGCAAAAAGAATAATAGGGAAAATCCAGAGAAGAAGAAGAGAGCATGAAAGACAAAAGGAAATCAACGAAAAATCAAGAGTAAATGTTGAAGCGAAAGAGTAGGAAAAATGGAAGTGGAAGACAGAAATTGGCGTAAAAATACAAAAATGCCCATGACAAACATGTGTTCGTCCATATAAACTCCCTTTTCTAATATATAGTAATAACTAGATGGACCGTCGCCCATACTGTGGGCATGGGCCCAACATTTTAAATTATGATGCAGCTCCAAGTAAGAGTAAAATAATAGTTTATATATTTGTATACGGGTAAAATCGGGCTCGATATTCGATCGAGCTCCCAACCTCTCCAATTAAGGCCAGGGTCGAAATATTCGTAATCGGGTAAAAATCGAGCTAGATTTTTTTTTTTTTTTTTTTTTTTTTTTTTTTTTTTTTTTTTTAAGTTAGAAGTTCGATCTTACGTCCGACACAATTAGCCAAGTTTGAAATATGGTAATTAAGATCGGACCCAAAGCATTGCTAAAATTAGTAATCGACACCACCAAATTTGTCCTCGAGTTTACCGAAGTCATAACCGATCCTAGTCATAACGGCCTCAAGGAATATGTTGCCAGCTTATCCGAGATTCCCGCAATTAACCGAACATTACGGTGGAAATCATGGAGCACACTAAAAAAGGAACTAACGGTCAACAAATCAAGGACCTTTTTACCTTTTATGAAATAGTAGAATAATACCTAAAAAGTAGGTTCCTCTAATATATAAAGTGGGGCCTCCAAATTCATGGGGACATTGTCACATACACTGATAAGCAATACATTCTCTGAGTTCTTACTCTTTGGTATCTTTGTGTCAGTAAAAGTGCATTGCATTCAAGCGTGGGTTGCTTTTCCATGCCGAATCATCCAGTTCATATTGTTAACAGTTAATTTATTATCATTTATTTCAATTGCAATCTAATTTATCGCTTCGTATCAAGTTAATCCGCATATCCTTTAAACCACTAATAAATTCAATTGTTATCCGATTTTAAGGGTAAACAGTTTGGCGCCCACTGTGGGGCAAAGGATAGTAGTGGTTATTTGATACGATTCTCCATAACACAACTACTTTACACTTGCTCTTTGAAGTGTCTTTGATTTTAGGCTAAAAATGTCAAACTCTCAATCTGCACCCCTACATGTCGACAACGGGTCTGGTCATCAAGGTGAGAATAACAACATGGCGCCCGGTAATGTAGGGCCACCCGCTGGTCCCGTTGGAATTCCTATCACAGATATGATTGATGTTAATTCACATGTGGCTATTGATGCAAACATGCCTACCGACCCCAAAAATAGCATCCTTGGAGGAGCTCGATCGGCAGCTCGAAACGCACAAAATATTGAAGAAGACGGGATCAGGCTAAGAAAAATCTTCGAGATGCTGCAAGCTCAACATGTGGCGATAGCTTAGTTACAGAGCCAAAGCCCGGCACCGAGCAGGGTTGAACCCGATCTGTGCCCTGAAGTCACACGCAGGAATGAACCGGCCATAGAAAGGTCAAATGAGCAAGAATCGAGTGCTAACCCTGAGATTATAAAGAACTGACCAAGCGGATAGAATCAGGAAAAAAGAAAATCGAAGCAAACAACAAAAAGGTGGAAACCTATAATTCCAGGGTAGATCAAATCCCAGGAGCACATCTGATATTGAAAGGACTGAATTCTAAGAAGTTCGTGCAAAAACCTTTTCCTCCAAGCGCGGCTCAGAAGCCGATCCCTAAGAAATTCCGTATGCCCAAAATACCTAAGTATAACGGAACGACCGACCCAAATGAGCATGCTACCTTTTATACATGTGCCATCAAAGGAAACGACTTGGAGGACGACGAAATCGAGTCTGTTCTACGGAAAAATTTGGGCAGACCCTGTCAAAAGGAGCTATGATATGATATCACAACTTACCTCCTAATTCTATTGGCTCATTTGCTATGCTTGCAAACTCTTTCGTAAAAGCACATGCTGGTGCCATCAAGGTCGAAACCAGGAAATCAGACCTTTCAAAGTCAAACAGAAGGATAACGAGATGCTCAAGGAATTCGTGTCTCGTTTTCAAATGGAACGAATTGATCTGCCGCCAGTCGCTGATGATTGGAAGCTCGGTGGATTCGCAGCAGTTAAAGGAGAACCTGATAGAATACCCGACTATTACCTGGGCCAACGTGCATAATCGGTACCAATCAAAAATTAGAGTCAAAGATGATCAACTCGGGGCCTCTTCGGAGTCAGCTTATCCTGTCAGAACCCTTGACAGAGTCAAGAGAGACATCGATCTGAACCAAGATCAAACACAGATCGGTATCAGCCATATAATAGAGATCGAAGAAATAGTGAGTCCACACATAACCCCATGAGAAATGAAAGGAGAAATGACCGAGGTCGTAGCAACCGGGGGCTCATGACCAAAAATAGCTTCGACAAGTCCATCGGGCCTAAAGGAATACAACTTTAATATCGATGTTGCCGCCATAGTATCAGCTATCGAGCGCATCAAGGATACCAAATGGCCTCGACCTCTACAATCCGATCTAGCTCAAAGGGATCCTAACTAGATGTGCAAATATCATGGAACGGTCATAAAATGGAAGATTGTTGACACATGAGAGAAGAAGTAGCCCGATTATTCAACAATGGGCACCTTCGTGAATTCTTGAACAACCGAGCCAAGAACCATTTCAGGAACAGGGATTCTAAAAAACAGATGGAACAAGAAGAACCTCAACACGTCATTAACATGATAATCAGTGGAGTCGATATCCCACAGGGGCCTATGTTGAAACGCACCAAAGTATCCGCCACTAGAGAGAAACGAACTCGAGATTACATACCGGAAGTAACTTTTTCTTTCAGCGATGAGGATGCGGAAGGGATCGTACAACCTCACAATGATGCACTGGTAATATCTGTACTTGTAAATAAAATTTGAATTAAACGTGTGTTAATTGATCCAGGTAGCTCGGCCAACATCATTCGATAGAGGGTCGTGGAATAGCTCAGTTTACAAGACAAAATCGTGCCTGCAGTCCGAGTTCTAAACAAGTTCAACATGGCATGTGAAACCACTAAGGGGGAGATAATGTTACTGGTCAATACCACTGGGATCGTACAAGAGACCAAGTTTTATGTGATCGAAGGAGACATGAGGTACAACACCCTTCTCGGAAGGCCATGTATCTACAACAGGAGGGCAGTGCCTTCAACTCTTCACCAAGTGTTAAAATTCCCAACTCTGGGAGGGGGAGGGGGGAGGGGGATTAAGACAGTCTACGGGGAACAACCAGCTATAAAAGAGATGTTTGCAGTCGAAGAAATGATTCGAATATCAACACTCGCAACATCGAAGGAACCAAATTCGGGTGCAAACCAAGAGGCCAAATAGCAGTCACCGATACCGGCCACAACCTAACCGAATAAGCTGAGGACTTATGAAGACGATGATTACGGGGTTCCCCGATCTTTTATAATCCCCGATGACTCCGACGTAACCAAATCGACGGTCGAAGAGCTGGAACAGGTTATATTGATCGAGCATCTACCCGATCGGAAGGTATACCTGGGCACATGGTTAACTCTAGAGCTCAGGAAAAAACTTATTCAATTTCTTGTAGCTAACGTAGATTGTTTCGCTTGGTCCTATCTTGATATGACAGGGATCCCACCAGAGATAACCACTCACAAGCTAAGCCTGGATCCGAAAATCAACTCGGTTAAACAAAAGAGGAGACCCCAATCCGAGATCAAGCATGCTTTCATCAAGGATGAGGTATCTAAACTTCTTAAAATAGGGTATATTCGGGAGGTTAAATACCCGGATTGGTTAGCGAACGTAGTGGTAGTCCCTAAAAAAGGGAATAAACTAAGAATGTGTGTAGATTACAAAGATTTGAATAAGGAATGCTCCAAAGACTCTTTTCATTTGCCCAACATTGACCATATGATCGATGCCACGGTCGGCCATGAGATCCTCAGTTTTCTCGATGCCTATTCCTGGTACAACAAAATACGGATGGACCCGGGTGATCAGGAAAAAACTTCCTTCATCACTAAATACGACACGTACTGTTATAATGTAATGCCGTTTGGATTAAAAAATGCCGGTGCCACATACCAACGCCTAGTAAATCGAATGTTCGAAGAACAAATAGGAAAATTAATGGAAGTTTATATTGACGACATGTTAGTTAAGTCCCTGCAAGCAGAGGACCATTTAAAACATTTGCAGAAAACCTTCAGCATACTAAAGTAGTACAATATGAAGCTGAACCCAGAAAAATATATGTTTGGAGTTAGGTCGGGTAAGTTCTTCAGATTCATGGTATCTAATCGAGGAATCGAGATCAATCCCGATAAGATCAAAGCCATCAAAGATATCACGGTCGTGGACAATGTAAAGGTCGTGTGAAGGTTAATCGGGCGAATAGCCGCCCTGAGGTGATTTATTTCGAGGTCGTCCAACAAGAGCCACCGATTCTTCGCACTATTTGAAGAAAAAGATTAACTTCTCGTGGACCCCGGAATGCCAATGAGCTTTGGAGGGGCTAAAGAGGTACTTATCAAGCCCACCACTGCTTCACACACCAAAAACAGACAAAAAACTATACTTGTACTTGGCGGTCTCGGAGATAGCGATAAGTGGAGTCCTAGTCCGGGAAGAGCAAGGTACGCAATTTCCAATTTATTATGTTAGTAGGACCATATGTGAGGCCAAAACTAGGTATCTTCACCTGGAAAAACTAGCGCTCGCTTTGCTAAGCGCCTCTAGGAAGCTAAAATCGTACTTCTAATGTCACCCCATATGTGTCGTAACTATTTACCCGTTGAGGAAAGTTATGCATAAGCCTGAACTCTCGGGCCGATTGGCCAAATGAGCCGTAGAAATAAGTGGTTACGATATCGAGTACCGAACTTGGCCTGCCATTAAGTCTCAAATTTTGGCAGACTTTGTGGACGATTTTACAACGAACCTAATACCCAGGTCGAAAGAGAGTTACTGGTTAACTCCGAAACTTTCTCGGGAATCTAGACCCTTTTCACGGACGGCGCCTCAAACGCAAAGGGGTCCGGACTTGGCATCGTACTAAAGTCACCAACAGGTAATATAATTAGACAATCTATTAAGACTGTGAAATTGACTACTAACGAGGCCGAATATGAGGCCATGATTGTAGGCCTTGAACTAGCCAAGAGCTTGGGGACAGAGATGATCAAAGCCAAGTGCGACTCCTTCCTTGTGGTAAACCAAGTTAATGGAACATTCCAGGTCAGAGAAGAACGAATGCAAAGATACTTGGACAAGTTACAAGTGACATTACATCGGTTCAAAGAATGGACTATGCAACATGTATCTCGGGGTCAAAACAACAAGGCCGATGCCCTCATGAACTTGGGATCGCCGGTCGAAGACGACGAGATCAACTCGAGAAAAGTCATACAGCTCATGAGATCGATGGTCGAACAAAGCCACGCCGAGATCAACTCAACGAGCCTAACTTGGGACTGGAGGAATAAGTACGTAGAATATCTCAGGGCCGGTAAACTGCCCTCGGATCCAAAAGAATCGAGGGCCCTGCGTACAAGGTAAGCCCGATTTAGCTTGTTCGAAGACGAAACCCTATTCAAAAGAACATTCGAAGGCCCCCTTGCAATATGTCTAGGGCCGGGGGACACTGAGTACGTTTTGAGGGAAATCCACGAAGGTACCTGTAGGAATCATTCGGGCACCGAATCATTGGTTCGAAAAATAATCAGAGCCGGTTATTATTGGGATTGACATGGAAAAAGATGCAAAGGAGTTCGTTCAAAAATGTGATAATGCCAAAGACACGCTTTGATGATTCATCAGCCCGGGGAGCTGCTGCATTCGGTTTTGTCACCATGGCCGTTCATGAAGTGGGGAATGGACATCGTTGGCCCCCTTCCATGGGCACCCAGTAAGACTCAATTTATATTATTTATAACTGACTATATTTCTAAATGGGTGGAAGCATAGGCATATGAGAAGGTCAGAGAAAAAGAAGTTATAGATTTTATCTGGGACCACATCATATGTCGGTTCGGAATACCGGCCGAGATCGTGTGCGACAATGGGAAACAATTTATTGGCAGTAAAGTAAGCAATTTCTCGAAGATCATAAGATCAAAAGGATCTTATCCACTCCCTACTACCCTAGTGGGAACAGACAAGTAGAATTCACCAATAAAACCATAATCCAAAACCTCAAAAAGAGGTTAACGGACGCCAAAGGGAGATGGAAGGAAATACTACCCGAAGTCCTATGGGCATACCTTACAACCTCGAAGTCCAGTACCGGGGCTACCTCGTTTTCTTTGGTTTATGGCACCAAAGCTTTAATATCGGTCGAGGTAGGAGAACCAAGCATTAGATTCTGATATGCAATAAAGGAATCACGCGACGAAGATATGAGTACGTACCTGGAGCTATTAGATGAAAGGCGCGAGGCCGCCCTTGTCCGGTTGGCAGCTCAAAAACAGTGGATCAAAAGGTATTACAATCGAAGGACTAACCTTCAACACTTCAATACCGGTGACTTGGTACTAAGAAAGGTCACACTGAGCACCCGAAACCTGAACGAAGGAAAATTGGGGCCAAACTGGGAAGGGCCGTACCGAATTATCGAGATCACTGGAAAAGGATCCTATAAGCTCGGAACAACGAACGACGAGCAATTACCGAACAACTAGAATATAACTCATTTGAAGCGATATTATAGCTAAGGTACGGTCCTGTTCTTTCTTTTATTTACATTTTAAACTAACACTTGCAGGTAACCCATAAGAAACGATATGAAATCCTAGGTCTGAAAGCGCGCGTTGCACTCTTTTTCCCTTGAACCAGCTTTGTCCCAAATGGGTTTTCCAGCAAGGTTTTTAACGAGGCAACAAGTAAATCGTGCTAACTTAGAGTTGAAGGCCGACTACGAACCGGTGAAAATGATCACAACAGTATTCGAGGCCTCTCTTCGGTCAACCCCGAACACTGGGGGCAATACCCTTGGATATCAAGTCGACGTTAGCAAGGAAAGAAACTTCGTGATTAAAGGGTCTGGATCAATAGGATTTATTGTAAAAGCCAAACGGTTAATGAACCGTGCCCGCACAGACCGCTCGGGCCGTGGCACAAAACATGTATACATGTGCAACTATTATGCACAAGAATAAAAAAGAAGACACTTCCTTGCACTTAAACATCTTGTCCTTTAAAATGTTTCTTGCATTTATCAAGGAATTTCCTACACCCGATCCCCTAAAAGTATCGAGCCCAAGGGCCACCTTAATCCGAGTTTGAACATTCACTCGAAGACTGTCGTCCGAAAATAATCTTGGTCGGCTACGGCCATATTAACACGGCTCGGAGACGTCCGAGACTCGTAACAGAACAAGGCCTTCGAAAAAAAAATTTCATAACCGGTTCTAAAGACTACCTTCGACAAAATAATAACCTAAACTATTTTGGGGAAAAGATTTCGGTAACACCGAATCCCTACGATGCCTTAACAAAAAATAATGTTAAAGGCAAGGTTTGTTCGAACCTTCAAACATAACCTAATTACTTCATGCTAAGGCATTACGACATTTGCGAATACAAATAGAAAAGCAAAGAAAAAATTCAAAAGCTGTGAAAGGAAAATCCTTATATATATATCAAAAATTCTTTATACAAGAGCTGAATAGCCCCGATACATATTTTTTACAAAGGACGAACGCCATCAACAAAAATATAATACAAAAAAACAAAAGGCAAAAATGCCTGAAAATATCCTAAATGGCCTAGTCTTCCTCGGGGGCCACGCTATCGCTTATAGGGTCTTCGCCACCATCAGACTCACCCGAACCTTCAGACCCCTCGGAATCTTCCTCCTCGGGATAAGCCATCTTCCTGGCCTTGGCTTTTTATATCTTGGCATTCTTAATTTCGGCCAATAAGTCAAAATCCTGAGCATGGACTCCCTCGAGGGCCTCCCTTCGGGATTGCCACTTCGCGTGCTTCACCATATGTCAGGCTTGATCCTGGATCACCTCGGCATCAGCCTTGTGTTAGGTCACCCTGTCATCAGCCTCGGCCCTGACCACTTCAACCTCTGACTTGGCCGCCTCAAGCTCTTTGGCCAAATTTGCTTGACTAGAGACGGCCGAGTTCAGTTGAGACTGGAGCTCCTCGATCTTTTTGGCTTGCACCAAGTTTTTCTCCTTTGCAGCCTGAAGTTGGACCTCAGCCGAAGCCAGCTGTGCCCGAAAAGTCTCCTTTTCCGAGGCCAGGCGATCCATGTTTTTCTTCCATTCTTTGGCCTCAGCTTTGATCATGTCCACCTCCACCTAGAGCTGCTCGATCTGGTCAAGTTTCTTTTGAATCTGCGGGTTCGGATCGTTAGCCATTGTGTCTGACTCATCATCACTAACTTCAAAAGCTCTTCTTACCTGCTCGACCAGGTCGACATGCTCCTTCCAAACCGCTTCTAGCTCAGCCTAGAGTCTCTCACTAAGAAGCTTGTAAGCATCCTTCTTCTTAGTAAGCTCCCGAGTCTCGACCTCGTGATGTTTTAACTCTTCCAGATACCGGTGAAAAGTCTTGTGATGAAGCACCGAGGCCTGCAAGCACAAAGGAAAATGCCACGATTTGTTTACAACTTAATCTAAGTACATAATAGAGGGGCATTCGAAGTTACCCGATATAACGCCTGCTGAGCTTCGTTGAACAGGCAGGGCACTTCCACCTCGTTCATCTTCGCTTGATCCTCTTCGGTCACCAAGCACCGAAGGTAACTAGCAATCTCACGAGGGCAGAGAGAACCCGGGCATCCTTTGGAATGGACAGATGATCGATTGCTTCCAGGTAGGATCAACACTCGGAGCTGGGAATCAGTTTACTAACTTTGGACTTGAAGAAGACCTGCCAGCTCCCGGAGACGGTAACTTCTTTGGTACCGGTAAGTCACTCAACCTGGTGACATCTTCTGAGGTGGTAGAATCCAATCCATCAAAGAAGTTATTAAAAGAATTTGCTGCTCCATGGGGCCCATCGCCGAGGTGACCTTTTAGCGTCTGAGCCTCCTTTATCATAGAATTAGTAAACGAAGGCTACCCAGAGAGATCTATCACCCCAAGTGCGTTCTTCGGTACATTATCTTCTACCTGATAAGCACTGGCCACAGTCTCTTTATCAACCTCCACAGCGCGGGGTAAAACGGCCTCGACCCTCCCTAGTTCGAAGGCATCGGCCTCTGCCTCTTCATCGGCCTTCCTGGTTTGAGGCAGTTCGGTACCGCTTCTCACGGGGGCCATCAATTCAGAGTCTTCTTCTTCTTCTCCGGACTCATCCCTCAACTGGTGGAGCGAGTCTGATGGGAGTTCTCGGGCGCTGGTATTTTCTTTAGATTTGCGCACCAACCGCCTCCTCAGTTTCTTCTTTTCGGGGCTCGAGGAACTCGGAGCTTTTCTTATTTTCTTCTCTTTATTTTCTTTGGAGCAGGAGGCTCGGTGAATATGTCATCATCATCGGACAGAGGCCTCATCTCAACATCTTTTGATAAACCTGCAAAAAAAAAGTAAAACAAGTTAGAAATTGACTGCGTAAAAGTAAGGTCAAATGTAACTTAAAGAAAAAAATCTCACCATGAGAACGGAACTCACATCGGCCCTTCGAAAGCTCAGGCCATGAGCGCTCGGAGTAAGATCTCTATGTTGCAATACCCTCAACCCACTCCTTGAGTCGAGGAATTGCATCCGGCATCCAAGCAATAGCTGCACCATTACAAATTATCAATGAGAAGGGAGGAAAAGGAAAAGCAATAAAAAGAAATCGTAAAGGCAAGGTTATACTTACGTTTCATGTTTCATTTCTCAAGAAATGACATATCCTCGTCTAGGATTAAATCCGAGGTCCTCACTCAAACGAATCGGCCCGACCAGCCTCGGTCTCGATCCTCGTCGATGCTCGAGACTGGGGCCTTACTGGCCCGATGTGCAAGCTTGATTAATCCCACTCGATAGAGTCGCGGGCTATACAGGCGCATAAGGTGGTCGATGGTAAAGGGACACCCCTCGAGTTTGCTCACGAAGAAGCAAAGAAGAATTATAATCCTCCAAAATGAAGGATGAATCTACCCAAGAGACACCTCATACCTTTTGTAAAAGGCTATAATAACTAGATCTAAAGGACCCAGCGTGAAAGGGTAAGTGTAAACACCTAAAAAACCTTCCACGTGGGTAGTGATCGATTCCTCGGGGGTAGGGACCACTATGTGCTTATCGACCCAGTTGCAGTCCTCCTTGACCTTCTCGAGGACATTATCGGTGACCTCCGAACATATTTACCTCGAGACCGGTTCGCACCGACCCGGCACCGATTAGGTTTTCTAAACCTTGAAATCGGCTCCAGTTGGACACCCCGCAGGGATGAACATCTTTAGAGGGGGTTCAGGTGTCGGTTCTTCAGTGACAACAGGCGAAACATTCTCAGACGGTCTCGAGGAAGAGGGGTTTTTTTTTTGAGGAAAGGATTTTGAAGTCTTTGCCATTGCTTCTAAATATAGGAGAAAAGAAGGTGTTGATAAAAGAGGATGTGTAATTAGCAAATAACTTAAGCTTTCAGAAAACCAGGAGGGACGAAGTTTTAAACTTAAGCTTTCAGAAAACCAGGAGGGAAGAAGTTTTAAACTTAAGCTTTCAGAAAACCAGAAGATGAGAGTGAATAAATTTTCTCAAAACACAAGAGCAAATGTTTGAATGTAAAAATTCTAATGAATAGATGAAAAGGGTATTTATAGTTTTCTCAAAACGGTGGTTCGCATACTGTAGCGGCCGATCATTAACTGATACACATTTAATGCCTTGAAGACTGGACCGAAGGGACGTTTCAACTATTCTTATCACTTACGTCATGAACTCGTCGACATGATTTATCGGAGTGAGAATCGGAAGCTCGTATTATTTCTCATTATTTACTCTTCGAAAAACAAGGGGATTTGACATCATGATATATCGAAGTGAGAATCTGAGGCTTATATCGTTTCTCGTCATCTACTCTCCGAAGAACGAGGGGACTATCTGTATACGGGTAAAACCAGGCTCGATGTTCAATCGAGCTCCCAACCTCCCTAATTAAGGCCAGGGTCAAAATATCCGTAATCAGATAAAAATCGAGCTCGGCGATCTTACGTCTGACACAATCAGCCAAGATCGAAATATGGTAATTAAGATCGGACCCAAAGCATTGCTAAAATTAGTCATCGACACCACCAAATTTGCCCTCGAGTTTGCAGAAGTCATAACCGGTTTCGGTCATAACGGTCTCAAGGAATATGTTGCCAGCTTATCCGAGATTTTCGTAATTAACAGGACATTACGGCGGAAGTCACGAAATAAACCAAAAAAGGAAGCAGTCAATAAATCAAGGACCTTTTTACCTTTTGTGAAATAGTAGAATAATACCTAAAAAGTAAGTTCCTCTAATATATAAAGGGGAGCTCACAATTCATGGGGATATTTTAACATACACTGATAAGCAATACATTCTCTAAGTTCTTACTCTTTTTAGTATCTTTGTGTCAATAAAAGTGCATTCAATTCGAGGGTGGCTTGCTTTCCTAAGCTGAAATCCTCCAGTTCATATTGTTAACGGTCAATTTATCATTATTTGTTTCAATTACAATCTAATTTATCGCTTCGTATCAAGTTAATCCGCATATCCTTTAAACTACTAAAAATTTCAATTGTTATCCGATTTTGATGGTAAACAATATTCTTAGTCTTGAAATAATAGTTTCGGAATTTCCAGCTACTGTGATTGTGCTCATTTAACACATAGGGCGATACTGCAATAAATTTAATCATTTAAGGAGCATGACTTTGCATTTTAATTAGTAGCAAGTTTTTGACTAAGGTTAGCATCTGCGTTATTTTTTCGACTTAAATCTGCTTTGATACTTTTGGTCTATGGCACCCAATAAACAATTCTTTGTTTAGGTAGAAATTTTTATAAGTTTATTCTCCATCCTTTTAAAAACAAAACAAAAACAGCAAAATGCCTCTACAATCCTGATTCATAACCATAACCAAAAGTCAGCTCCATATTGTGCACAACGTACACGGGCGAACAATGCTTCTGATATTTCATATGAGCCAGAAACTTCAGCAAAAGTGGCACGTTTTAATCCTTTAAGGAGCATGACTTGGCATCTGAATTAGTACCAAGTTATTAAACGAAGTTGGCACCTCTATGTTGAGTTGTTTTTCGAGTTGGATCAGCTTTCACACTTTTGGTTTATCGACATCCAAGAAATCTTTGTCTAGGTAGTAATTTCTACTATTAGTTTATTTAATACTTTTCTAAGAACAAAACAAAAAAGGCAATAAGAGAACTGCAGAGATTTCATCTGCTGTAGATCGAAATAGATAGCCATAACCAAAGGACTTATATGTACAATATGTGAACAATAACACGCTTTTATGTACAATAAGCACAAAAGTACATTGGAGATCTCTAGTGGGTACTTTTAAGACCCAAAACATGTATGCTTCAAAAATTCACCTCCACATTGCCTACAATGCATGCTGGTGATCAGTGTTTTAACTAGAACTAAATTAACAACAATTAAGACTAAGAACACAATCATAACTAAAGAAAAGAAAAATCACAAAACATCACCTAAAAAGGTCACAGAACAGACACTTTCATCACATATAATTTCAAGGCACGACAAGTATTCTTCCCCCCACCCCACACTTATGACATGCATAGTCCCCGATGCATAATAAAATTAAGAGTAAAGTAGGGTGAAAAGAAAGGCTCCCTTCAATCCGTGCCGGTTTCGTCGGAATCCATTTCAACAGGCACCAATGCCAGAGGTCCGGTGGCGTCATCCTCATCCTCCCCCTCATGATCCGAGCCCTGGATAGTGTTGGCGTCTTCCTCTGAATGAACTGGACTGCCTGGAGCAATCCCGAGCATCTCCTTTGATGCGCCAGAAAGGTCGTCATGCAAGGGCAAGCGTTCTTCATCAGGAATGCCCACTCGGCTCATAACCAGGTTCATAGCATTGTACATATATCTGCTGAAGTTCTCATCTCGCTCCAACCTGGCTGCCGGGGTTAGTTTGGAAGCAGGCTCCATGACGGATGTAATGTCCATAAGACCTGGTGGAGCCTCCACCACTTCATCATGTCCCGGATACTCGGGCACTCCCAGGAATCGCATATACCGGGTCAAGAGGTTGCTAAAGTAGAGTCGCCGTATCTGACGCCCGAATCTGGTACGAGCCATTTCTGTTAGCATAATTTCTGCTATATTGATCGGGCGGCCGGTCATAAGGGAGAAAATCAAACAAACTCTTGCCCGTGTACAATCACTGCTATGTTCGGCAGGCATCAGCCTAGCCTGCACGAAGTTCAACCATACTTTGGCAGCATTGTTAAAATCAGCCCGGACCATAGAGAGGTGGATATTTCCTTGCTTTCTGTTCCATTTGGCTTTGGAATCAACTCCACACAGCGTATGTCTGATGAGCTGATAGGGAGGGCTTCTGATCAATTGTTGCAATCGCTGAGGGTCAGCATTTGCAACACCCAAGTAAAGGCACAAGTGTTCCTGTCCCAATGACACCGTGGTCCCTCGAACATAGGACCTGGAGCGATGATACTCCCAATTCGCATATAATTCTCGAACTAGACTTAAGTTGGCCTGCCCTGGGCATTCAAGAAACTTTTCCATTCTGGATAGGCGGAGTCGAGCAAGAATGTCTGGAAATCGCCGTTCCAATAAGGTAGTGTTTATAACCATCTCCGAGACGTACCGCCCCGTTGGCACAAAATTCCGATACCAGACGGTCGCGTCTTCATCAACCAAGTCTAAGCGTGGGCGAGGCCTGGTGGGGACTTGTTGTGAACCCTCATCAACTTGTTTTCCTTTGGCTTGGCGAGAAGATCCTTCTCCTTGTTTTCTTTTCTTCGGTGCTTGGGAAGTAGGTGAAACCTTGCTACGAGCTTTCCCTTTGTTACCATCACGTGCCATAGCTACCTGCAATACGACCAATAGAGAAGTGAGAAAAATGTATTACCATGTCGAAAAAGGACCCCACACTTAAACCTTAACGTATAAAACAAGTGTGTGCAAGATAAATGACGAGTACGCAAGACTTCCCCGTGTGTGAAAGTTAATGAACATGGCAATGTGAGTGAGTGTCAATCGATGAACGACGAATAGAGTTCGGAACTTTAGAGGTGAAAACAACTAATAGACATACAAGAAATAAATACAATACATAATATGTTTGAAATCAAAGCCGACCCCGTAATACGTATAAATCACCCAAACTACCCCACACTTAATTCCAATGCATAAATAAGTATTTTCGATTACTCAGACTTCATAGGAACTGAAAAAGTTATCATTCAGGCATTAAGCAAACACGTGGTGTGCACGAAAATTGTTCTTCATCCTCAACAATGGTGAAGTGTAGTTACCCTCCCGATTTTTTAACGAAGTAGAGGGAATGATAGTTTACTACTCCGATACAATAAAAACCAACCAAAAACACAAAATTTTTGGCCTAATGTACACTTAGCAAGGTCGAAATTACTATTAGACGAAGAAGAGGGAGGGGAATGTGGGGAAGCATATGAAGGTCTATTCAATAGAAATAACAAATAAACAAGTAAAAGAGAAGAAGAAGAAAGATAAAAGAATCATACCTGACTGTGGGAGGTGAAAGTGTGCAATGTAGAAAAATAATAAGAAGAAGAACAGTGAAGAAGCAGAGAGATTTGTAGGCGTGCGTGTTAGAGAAGTGAGAAAAACGGGTGGGTTGTAATAGATATAAGGGTTAAGTTATTAGGGAAAATGGGTTATGGGTCGGGTATAAACGGGTATGGGTCAAAACTTAAAATTAGAAAATACTTACCTGGTCACCCCCCCAGCCGGCGCTAGGNTAATCACAACCCCAGAACAAGGGGTGATTAGCCACTCATGTTCAACAAAACCAAAAGATTAAGTATGAAAAACTAAATAGAGATACTAGATTTAATTGATGAACTGAGAATTTGTTTGTGTTGTTGATGTTCCTAAGCTTCCTTAGACTCCAAAATCACGTTCTTCCCCCCTTAGATGGGTTTAGGGATGTTTATATAGGAGTTGAGAAGGTTTGGGGTCGGTTTGGGGGTCTTCTAGACGAAGTAGGACAAATTTCCCGCACACGGCGCCCGGAGTGGCGCCCAGCGCCCCCCAGGGGACTGCTGCCAGTGCCTTTTAATTCTTCACTGTCTCCAGCGCCACAGGCAGCGCTGGGCGCTGGCCTATGGCTTCCCGTCTTCCTTTGTCCGATTCTTCTTGTTTTAGCTCGTTTCTTCCCCGATTTCGTCCCCGATTGCTTTCAACTCATTCCTACACATTAAAACATATTATATTAACATGAATCGATGCAATTAAAGTCCCAAATTCATACAAACAAGAGCTAAATATGAGATAATTTACATAACATTTTATATCTTTTTTACCAATTATCAACACCCCACACTTAGACTCTTGCTCGCCCTCGAGCAATGGGATTATAAATAACCTCCCCAACTACGAAATTCTTAAGATTAGCACAAAACATTAAACTTTTCAACCACTTCATACTCTTGAACACAATCAATACTAGCCAACAGGTATGAACACATAAATCATCCATATCATTCCTGCAAAATTCACTTAATTCCAATTATTAAATAACATTCAACACCCCAATTGTCATCACCCAACCTCAAAAACCGACTTACCACATTAAGCTACTTCAATGCATATACTTACCCAACAAGACAATTCATACATTACCAATTGTTCATGAAATCATGTGCCTTCACCAATATCTATGAAGAGTGAATATATCTATGAATGAAATCACACAAAATTTGCACAACAAACTCTCACTCTCACAAAGAACTCATATGCATGCTATAAAGTACCATAAGCTTGCCCGTAGTGTAAACTTCCACTAATTTAGTTAGTTAAATCTAAGATCAAGTAGGACTTTGTCGGGTTGTAATGTAGGCTAGGGGACGGGTAGGATATATTTGGTAGTAGTGACTAATCCTCCTAAGCACTCAATACATTATACTCAATATTCAAACACTTCTCTTTTTCTTTCAATTGCTAAATTTGTCTCACATACATAGCCCTTTTCTTTTCAACTCACTTAGCATACTACAATAGGAGGTGAATTTTTCATATCTTTCCACTATCAATTTTTTTCTTTTTTTCATCATCAATTTCTTCTTTTTTTATTTCTCACCTTCCATACACATATTTTTCATCCGCTAGTGATTTATCAATTTAGCTTCACATAACCAATAAGTCCTTTCATTGTTCCATTCATAAACAAGGCAATCCTTCTAACACTACCTTTCCTTCTTCTAGCGACTAAGTGCTTTCGGAGGTAAAGGTTCAATCAAGGCTCAATTCAAGAACAAAATAAAGGGAATGGCTTGTAATGTAGGTACAAAAAGAAAGAGGCTCGTAGGCTCAACGGGGCTCGCAATGGACATATTTTTATTCGATGCGACAAGCACATCCAAAATTAAACAAAGAAGTGCCTATATCACTTCTTAGATTATCCCAACTTACAATTTTGCTTTAATTAACACACGGGGCAAGTTCTAGACTCTATCAGATAGCATAGAGAATCAAAAACCTTACTCACACAATGCACATGACTCAATTACAATGGTTCTATTTAAATGTCGAGTTAAGCAAGCATATACAATTGAAATAATTTAAGAAGTAAACACACTATACGTTAAGCAAGTCAACTATTGAGAGGAGGCGTCACAAATTGGGCTGTTTTCTTTCGACTTATCATTTAACTACCGGGAATTGGATTATGTGTCATAATCTCTTGTACTAGCATTAACTATGTCAAGAAGTATTGCATTATTACTCAGTTCTTCCTAATATAATCCTAAAAAGAAATTAAAGTTGCCCGGTTCGATTTACATCCTTAGAAAAGAACCGGTGCCCTAAGAAAAACCAAGGAAAATTAACTACTAATAGAAAACTAAAGGAAAATCTTTTTGTTATTTTTAATCCAATTTTATCCCTCAAGAAAAACAATCCATCGTCGGGAAAAAACTGGAATATATATATATATATTACACATATATTTTTATTTTTTTATTTTTTTTCTTCTAGATTATAATAACAAGAAACAAGAACAAAAGACAACTACTATGAAAACAAAAGTGATTAGTCATTCTAACTTAATTAGAAATTCATTCTAACTTAACTAGAAATAAATTAACAACAATTAAGACTAATAACACAATCATAACTAACGAAAAGAAAACAATCACAAACATCACCTCAAAAAGTCACAGAACAGACGCTTCTACCACATATAAAGCCAAGGCACGACAAGTATTTTCCCCCACCCCACACTTATTACATGCATAGTCCCCGATGCATAATAAAATGAAAAGTAAAGTAGGGTGAAAAGAAAGGCTCCCCTCAATCCGTGCCAGTTTCCTCGGAATCCATTTCAACAGGCACCAATGCCAGAGGTCCGGTGGCGTCATCCTCATCCTCCCCCTCATGATCCGAGCCCTGGATAGTGTTGGCATCTTCCTCTGAATGAACTGGAATACCTGGAGCAATCCCGAGCATCTCCTTGGATGTGCCAGAAAGATCGTCACGCAAACGCAGGCGTTCTTCATCAGGGATGCCGGCGCGGCTCATCAACAAGTTGATAGCATTGTACATATATCTACTGAAGTTCTCATCTTGCTCCAACTTGGCTGCCGGGGTTAGTTTGGAGGTAGGCTCCATGACGGATGTAATGTCCATAACACCTGGTGGAGCCTCCATCACTTCATCATGTCCCGGATACTCGGGCACTCCCAGGAATCGCATATACCGGGTCAAGAGGTTGCCAAAGTAGAGTCACCGTATCTGACTCCCGAATCTGGTACCAACCATTTCTGTTAGCATAATTTCTGCTATATTGATCGGGCGGCCGGTCATAAGGGAGAAGATCAAGCAAACTCTGGCCCGTGTACAATCACTGCTATGTTCGGCAGGCATCAGCCTAGCCTGTCACGCGGGTGACCCGGGTTCGATCCCTACCGGTAGGTGGCAAGCTTTTCCGTAAACTAGTTTGTAAGGCGATGTTCCGATTGGAGTTTTGAAAGCTGTCCGGTATGCCCAAAGAGCGTCATCTAACTTTGATGCCCAATCCTTTCTATTTACGCTCACTGTCTTCTCCAAAATTTGCTTTATTTCTCTATTGGATACCTCGGCTTGACCGCTTGTTTGGGGATGGTAAGCTGTGGCAACTTTGTGACGTACCCCATATTTTGCTAAAAGATTGTTGAGCAGCCGGTTGCAAAAATGTGTGCCTTCATCACTAATCAATGCTCGTGGAGTCCCGAATCTAGAAAATATGTTCTTCTTGACGAAGGCTGCGACTACCATGGCATCATTTGTAGGCAAAGCAATTGCCTCTACCCATTTGGACACATAGTCAACGGCAAGCAAAATGTACTTGTTTCCTCTAGAAGGTGGAAATGGGCCCATGAAATCTATCCCCCACACATCAAAGAGTTCGACTTCAAGAATGTTGTTGAGGGGCATCTCTTGCTTTCTTGTGATTGCGCCCGTTCTTTGACATTGGTCGCATCTTTTGACAAAGGCATGTGCATCCTTGAACAGAGTAGGCCAGAAAAGCCCGGATTGTAAAACTTTGGCTGCTGTTCGGTCGCCTCCGTGATGGCCTCCATATGGTGAGGCGTGACAATCATGCAAAACAGACTCAACCTCTTCATCCGGAATACATCTTCTCATCAACTGATGGGCACATTGTTTGAACAAGTACGGTTCATCCCACTAATAGAACTTAACATTATGCAGGAACCTTTTTCTAGCTTTGCTTTTGAAATCTGGCGGGAATACTCCGCTTACCAAGTAATTGACAAAATCTGCATACCACGGAGGAGAATCATGACTAATTGCAAAAAGGTGTTCATCGGGAAAGAATTCCTTTATTTGTCCATCTTCTTCCATGTGTGCATGATTTTCTAACCGAGAGAGATGGTCCGCCACTTGATTTTCTGTCCCCTTCCGGTCTCTGATTTCTACATCAAATTCCTGCAACAATAGTACCCAGCGCATTAATCGAGCTTTAGATTCTTTCTTGGTAAATAGATACCTGATTGCTGCATGGTCAGTGTGGAATTTGACTTTTGTTCCCACTAAATAAGCTCTGAACTTCTCGAATGCCCAAACTACTGCTAGCAACTCCTTTTCGGTGGTAGTGTAATTTTGTTTGTGTCGGATCTAGAGTTTTGCTCGCGTAGTAAAAAGAATGGAACACCTTATCCTTTCGCTGTCCTAGCACTGCTCCAATGGCCAAATCACTAGCGTCGCACATGAGTTCAAAGGGCATTGACCAATCCGGGGCTACAATGATAGGTGCCATGATTAGCTTCTCCTTAAGTGCTTCGAATGCCTTGAGGCAGGAATCATCGAATTTGAATGGTACATCTTTCTCGAGCAACCTGCACAAAGGAGTAGAAATTTTAGAAAAATCCTTAATGAAGCGTCTATAAAAACCTGCATGTCCTAAGAAGCTCCGGACACCCTTGACGGAAATTGGAGGCGGCAATTTTTCAACTGCCTCGACTTTTGCCTTGTCTACTTCAATGCCAGTTCTGGAAATTTTATGGCCCAATACAATTCCCTCTTGCACCATGAAGTGGCACTTTTCCCAATTGGGTACCAAATTAGTTTCCTCGCACCGGGCTAGCACCTTACTCAGATTCCTCAAGCAATCATCATATGAGGACCCGAAAATAGAGAAATCATCCATGAACACCTCTACAAATATTTCCACCATATCGGTGAAAATGGCCATGATGCATCTTTGGAATGTCGCAGGTACATTGCATAGGCCAAATGGAATTCGCTTGAAGGCGAAGGTGCCATAAGGACAAGTGAAAGTGGTCTTCTCTTGATCTTCGGGGCATATGATAATTTGATTATACCCTGAGTAGCCATCCAAAAAGAAATAATATTCGTGCCCTGCTAATCTGTCGAGCATCTGATCAATGAATGGAAGTGGAAAGTGATCTTTTCTGGTTGCCTTGTTGAGTTTTCGATAGTCAATACATACCCTCCATCCGGTAATGGTTCGAGTGGGGATCAATTCGTTCTTTTCATTCTCTACAATAGTCATTCCCCTTTTCTTAGGTACGCACTGCACTGGGCTAACCCAATTGCTGTCGGAAATTGGAAAAATGATACCCGCGTCTAGCAATTTTATGACCTCCTTTTTCACTACTTCTTTCATTATCGGATTCAACCTGCGCTGCTACTCTACACTTGGGCGATGTCCTTCTTCTAAAAATATTTTGTGCATGCAGAATGATGGACTGATTCCTTTTATATCTGCGATGGTCCACCCAATGGCTTTCTTGTATTCTCGAAGGACCCGTAGTAATTTATCTTCTTGTGTGCTAGTCAGGCTGGATGAGATGATCACGGGTAATGTTTCAGATTGACCCAAATAGGCATAGCGCAGATGCGCTGGGACTGGCTTGAGTTCAAGCTTGGGTGCTTCTTCAATAGATGGCCTGGGAGGGGTCAGAGTAACAGGCCTCTCCAATTCTTCAAATTTTCTGAACCCTTGAATGTAGTTGCAAGATAGATCCATTAACTGCTCAATATCTCGTATTATGTCATCTTCAACATCTTCCACTTCCCCAATCAATAGGCATTCAACTGGGTCAGCTGGGCTCAAGTATGGTACTAAAGATGTGGGAACCGTTTCCACCACAGAAATCATAGACAACTCCTCGTAATGTGTTGGTAGTCCCAGTTCTTTATACACATTAAACACTTCTTCTTGGTCCCCTACCCGCAGAGTTATCTTTCCTTCGCAAACATCTATGATAGCTCGGCCGGTAGCTAAGAAGGGACGCCCCAAAATAAATGGGACGTCTTGATTTGGTTCATAGTCCAAAATGATGAAATCCGCCGGAAATATAAACGAGCCCACTTGGACTAGAACGTCCTCAATAACACCCTCCGGGTGAGCCAAAGAGCGGTCTGCCAGCTGCAATATGACTGTGGTCGGGCGTGGATTGCCTATTCCAACTGTCGGAACACTGATAATGGCATCAAGTTTATGCTTGCTCCGAGGTCGCATAGTGCCCTTCCCATAGCATGTTTTCCAATAGATATCTGAATCGTGAAGCTGCCCGGATCCTTTAGTTTTTGAGGTAATTTCCCTTGAATTCTCGAACTGCACTCTTCAGTAAGTGCCACCGTTTCAAACTCATTCAATCTTCTTTTGTTGGCCACAATATCCTTGATGTACTTTGCATATTTCGGCACCTCTTGAAGAATATCCACTAATGGAATGTTTATTTGTACCTGTTTTAAGATCTCAAGGAATTTCATGTAAGCCTCATTGTCTCTCAACTTTTGCAATCTCTGGGGAAAGGGAGGTGGTGGCCTTGCAGCTAATTGTGGGGGTTGCTTGGCCACTACCTCGTCGACTGTATTTTCATCTCCCTTGGCTTTTTCTGAAGTGATCTCCATGGTAGTTGGTTTTTCATTGAAAGTGACTTGCTTTTTCTTTTTATTTTCGACCTCCTCTAGCTGTCTCCCATTCCTTAATGAAAATGCATTTAGCGATGCCCGTGGGTTAGCTTCAGTGTCGCTGGGTAGTGCCCTAGCAGGTCAAGTATTCTGTGCTCCGGCTAATTTCCCCAACTGGCGTTCCAAATTTCTCACTGTAGTAGTGAGGGTTTGATACTCCGTTCTGAACTGCTTGTTATCCTGCACTAGCTGTTTCAGTAACTCATTTGTGTTGTCCTCTGATTGAGGAGGTTGCCTCTGTGCTTGGTTATAATTTCCCTGTGGTCTGCTCATATTCTGTTGTGGCTGATTACCTCCCCATGAAAAATTAGGATGATTCCTCCAATTTGGATTGTAGGAATTTCCATACTGTGCATGTTGATTCACGGGACCCCGGCT
>MCJB01028272.1:154396-201108 GCA_002018475.1 Nicotiana obtusifolia
CGTCATTTTACCCTCGCAAACATCTATGATGGCTCGGCCGGTAGCTAAGAAGGGACGCCCCAAAATAAATGGGACGTCCTGATCCGGTTCGTAGTCTAAAATGATGAAATCCGCCGGAAATATAAACGAGCCCACTTGGACTAGAACGTCCTCAATAACACCCTCCAGGTGAGCCAAAGAGCAGTCTGCTAGCTGCAATATGACTGTGGTTGGGCGTGGATCCCCTAATCCCAACTGTCGGAACACTGATAATGGCATCAAGTTTATGCTTGCTCCGAGGTCGCATAGTGCCCTTCCCATAGCATGTTTTCCAATAGATATCTGGATGGTGAAGCTGCCCGGATCCTTTAACTTTTATGGTAATTTTCCTTGAATTCTTGAACTGCACTCTTCAGTAAGTGCCACTGTCTCGAACTCAGTCAATCTTCTTTTGTTGGCCACAATATCCTTGATGTACTTTGCATATTTCGGCACCTCTTGAAGAATATCCACTAATGGAATGTTTATTTGCACCTGTTTTAAGATCTCAAGGAATTCCTTATAAGCCTCATTGTCTCTCAACTTTTGCAATCTCTGGGGAAAGGGAGGTGGTGGCCTTGCAACCAATTGTAGGGGTTGCTTAGCCACTACCTCGTCGACTGAATTTTCATCTCCCTTGGCTGCTTCTGAAGTTATCTCCATGGTAGTTGTTTTTTCATTGAAAGTTACTTGCTTTTTCTTTTTCTTTTCGACCTCTTCTAACTGCCTCCCATTCCTTAACAAAACTGCATTTAGTGCTGCCCGTGGGTTAGCTTCAGTGTCGCTGGGTAGTGCCCCAGTAGGTCGAGTATTCTGCGCTCCGGCCAATTGTCCCAACTGACGTTCCAAATTTCTCACTGTAGTAGTAAGGGTTTGATACTCCGTTCTAACTTGTTTGTTATCCTGCACCAGCTGCTTCAGTAACTCATTTGTGTTATCCTCAGATTGTGGAGGTTGCCTCTGTGATTGGTTATAATTTCCCTGTGGTCTGCTCATATTCTGTTGTGGCTGATTACCTCCCCATGAAAAATTAGGATGATTCCTCCAATTTGGATTGTAGGAATTTCCATACTGTGCATGTTGATTCACGGGACCCCGGCTTTGTTGCCCCACATAATATATAGACTCTGGATTGGTGGGACACATATCAATTGTGTGGTTATCACCGCACATCTCGCAGCATATTGACATTTGCTGAACCTGCTGCCTAGGTTGAACCTGCTGCATATTCATTCTGTTCATCTGATTTGTTAATTTAGCCATTTCTGCTCTCATAGCTGCCAAGTCATCCAATTCTATCAAACCTGCTCCTTTCTGCTTAATGGCTCTGCATGAGTCACCATCACCTTGCCAATTATGGTCATTGGCTGTAAAGTTGTTCAATAAAAGTTGGATTTTGCTGTAAGGTTTAGCCATGCAACTTCCACCACATGCTGAATCAAGGTTCATCTTGGAGGCTTCATCTAAACCGTCAACAAATGTATGCCCGAGTACCTCATCTGTTTGGCAATAGTGTGGACAGTCTCTAAGTAGCTTTTTGTACCTCTCCCATGCCTGTCAAAGGGTTTCCCCCTCTCTCTGTTCAAAGCCCAAAATTTGACTTCTCAGTGATTTGGTTTTCTTGGTAGGAAAGAATTTTATCAGAAACTTTCTTGCCAAGTCATCCCATGTGTATATACTGTTTGCCAGCTCCTTTTGTAGCCACTCTTTTGCTTCCCCCAACAGAGAAAAGGGAAACAACGTCAATCTCACATAATCCTTTGACACATTCGGGTAGTTGTACGTGTCTGTTATCTCCAAGAAATTCTGAATGTGTCTCTGTGGGTCTTCGTGAGACAGCCCCACGTATTGTCCTATAGACTGGATGAGTTGCACCACATACTGCTTCAGCTCAAAATGTCTGATGATTTCAGGCTTGACAATTGCCTGAGTCATATTGGCCAGATTAGGCCTTGCAGCTTCTATCACCACCCTTTCTGTGTTTCCTGCCATCTCGATAGGCTGCGGTTGCACAACTATGTCCAGCTCTGGGTTAGTTCTGGTCCTGGTGTCTACTTCCCTCCTTAATCTGTGTAAGGTACGTTCAATCTCTGGATCAAAGGGAAGTAGGTTGTTTGCACTTCTACTTCTCCGCATTCAACAGAAAAGCCTGTGTCAAAGCAAATAACGTCAGCCGATTAACAAAAGTTGAATGAATAACAAATAAAAGCTATAATTGGTAAAGTAGTAGAATTTTTAAGTCCCCGGCAACGGCGCCAAAAACTTGTTGCTCCCTTACGCACACGCAAGTATACGTGATCGACAAGTAATATAGGACAATGAGTCCGGATTATCGTACCCAAGGGACTTAAGTTAACTACTTTATAACAACTAATATCATTACTTAATCAAGCAAAGATCAAGTTTAGTATATAGTTTATTCTAAATTGTAATTCTAATTTAAATATAGGAATTGCAAAGAACAATTATGTATTTTGTAATCAATAAAACAAAGATTCCAGGGTTGTGATTTACTTCCAATCCTATTGCGTTCTAATTGACTTATCGTTCATAAAGTTAATGTAAGATTGCTAATTAATCGATAATGATACTCATAGCCTTCTTCCGAAGTACTATTCGCCTATTTCTTAACAAGATTAATGCCTATATTCCTATGGAATTAATCTAGCAAGAATGCATGAAGAACACGATTATACAATTAAGCATGGTGATTAAGTATATTCCTATCCTAACCACTAATCCGCTCTTTTTAACAAAGTTAAGAACATGCTTTCTTCAATTCTTATTCTAATCTAAACTTAGTTTTCTCAAACATAGCATAGATAATTGATAGAACTTAATTGGTGGCCAAAACAATTAAGTAATTTAGCATAGAATTGAAGAAACAATCTTATCCACATTAACTATTGAAACAAATCATCAAGTTAGAAACACAATATTCATGGCTAATCACAACCCCAGAACAAGGGGTGATTAGCCACTCATGTTCAACAAAACCAAATAACTAAGTATGAAAAACTAAAATAAAGATACTAGATTGAATTGATGAACTGAGAATTTGTTGATGTTGTTGATGTTCCTAGGCCTCCTTTTGCTCAGAAATCACGTTCTCTTCCTCTTAGATAGGTTTAGGGGTGTTTATATAGGAGTTAGGAAGGGTTGGGGTCGACTCGGGGGTCTTCTAGGCGAAGTAGGAAACAAATCCCGAAATCAGTCCCCTGGCCAGCGCCCAGCGCCCCCCAGGGGACTGAAGGCAGTAACATTTTGCAGCTCTCTGTTTCCAGTGCCACAGGCAGCGCTGGGCGCTGGCCTGTGGGCTGCTTTCCTCCTTTGTCCGTTTTTTCTTGTTTTTAGCTCGTTTCTTCCCCGGTTTCATCCCCGATTGCTTTTAACTCATTCCTACACATAAAAATATATTATATTAACATAAATCAATGTGATTAACATCCAAATCCACACAAACAAGAGCTAAATATGGGATAATTTACACTTTTAATACCTTTTCTACCAATTATCAGTAAGGCTTCCGGAGACTATAATAACAATGTAAATGAGCAAGAAGATAGAATTATATTGAGCTTTAAACAGAGTGTAGCATATGTTTGTCAGAAGATTCACCTCCTTTACAATGCTAATAGAGCTCATTATTTTATAGTTGCACCTAGGGAATAAGGTCTTAGGATCAAGCCCCTCTTTAATGACAATTATGAGGGCCATTGAAGAATATGTAATGGTAGGCAGTGAATGCCATATTTTTTGTAATGGGCCACATACTTAATGCTATAGAATATTCTACATTAAATGCTACCGGGTGGTAGGCATTTATGTCATCTTTATGAGTATCATTCTTTCCAATAACAGACGAGATCGTTGCCTTCATATTCGACTGCCTTCTGTCTTCGGCTCCACATGTCACTTTTCTCATGCGATCATTTAATATAAACATATTTTATCCTATACAGTCCCCCTGCTTTCTGGTGGTATAACTTTGTGTTACTGAAAAGTTGGTAGAAATACCTCGTCAGGCGGGAAATTCTCTGACCCCTTCTGAAAAATTTCTTGCGGTTGATTAGACGTACGTCTCTCCGCATTTAATACCCCTAACACACGTCATCCCACGAGTTAGCATTGCTTTTACCGGTTATCGAGGTAATTATGGCCACGATTTTAGCCGTTTATTCCGTTACTTATACCCATCAAACTTCTTCATTTAGACTTCATACTTCTCTAAGCTTTCTCAAACTCTCTTTACTAAACTCGTACTTTGTCTTCAACCTTTCTTTAACCTTCTTCTTGAAAGAAAACCTTTCTTCCTTTCTGATAAAAAATGGCCTTTTCTTCCAGAAACCCTAGTTCCTCAAAGAACAAAGGTAAAGCTGATGATGCTGCTCCTCCTACGGTGAGCTCCATTATCCTAAAGAGTCTTGTCACAACTAAGGACTTCTAAGAGAAGTATCCTTCTGCTCACCCTCGTACGTGGGCTGTTAGCTTATACCCTTCTTCCATCCGTCCTTCCAATATTCCTGTTGTGAAGGAAGACTGTCATTGCCAAGATTTAGACATTATTGCTCCTGACCTGGCGGAGCAGATAACCTTATGATCTCGTCCAATTTCACTCCTCTATTCGAGGTTATGAAAACGGTCGATGCAATAATAATACCCAACAAGAGTCGGGGTCGAAATCTACAGGGAGCTATATGTATGAGAGTTAGTAGTACATATCTTACCGTGTGAGTTTGTATATCTAAATTTGCACTTCCGCAAAAATTGGTTGTTTTAAAGTTGAAACTAAACTATAATTGTAATTTAAGAAATAAAACTAGAAGATTGTTTTTGTTGTTTTTCAAATGTTGTAACCTAGGGCTATGACCTTCACCTAGGTGTTTGCCTAATATGATATAAACTTTAACGCTTATTTTATTGGTCGGGGTGTATTATAGCTATCAACACTCAATTACCCACTCAATACCTCTCGGTCAGAGAGTGATTTTGCCCAATTTGGATTTATCAAGTCCAAATGGGTATTGAACAAAATGATTGATAAAAAGCTCAAGTCGAGTTTTACTATCTCTAGGTTCTACCATTTAATTGGGTTTATCAATCACTCAATTGACCCAATTTCTTGCTAGCCAAGTTTTCTTAGACTAATCTCTCTTTCTCAAGTAGAGACCAAGTCAAATAGGCATGAACTAATATTTGCAACCATTAATTTCACAAAATAAAGCAAGAACAAGGTTAAATAATAAACACCAACCATAAACAAGCAATGAATCAAACACCCATTAAGTTTGCACACCAGGGTGGGTTATAACCCTAATAAAAAATCTATCTACTCATGCTTGAAATTGAAGAAAAAGAAGAAGAAATGATAATTAAACTCATATTGCAAGATTGAAATGATAAAATCTATGTTAAAATAGATCAAAATATGAAAAACTACTTAAAGAAGTAAAGAGAAACGGCTACTGTAGTTGCTGATGTCCAAAGTTAACCTAAAAATGTGAAACTTGTCTATTTATACAGGGCAGAAAATTTTAGATAAAAATGCCTTTTCGAAGGTTCTGCGGCCGCACAATTCCATGTAGGTCTATACTTTTCTTCATCTTGACAGGACTGGAAGTCTACGGCCACATAATTTTGAATTGCGGCCGCACTACACTCTTTCTGCGGTCCACAGAATTGTGACTGCGGCCGCACCTTGCTCTTCTGCGGTCCGCAGAATTGTGACTGCGGCCGCATAATTCTTCTTCTGTGGCCGCACTATTGTTGTGTGGTCCGCACTTCTAGGAGACTTGGAATGCATCTTCTCTGAACTTTGCTTCTAGCTCAACTCTTGCGGCCGCATAATTCATGTGCGCACCACACTTTGCACCACTCTCTGATGTAAATTCCTTCATAACCTGTGGCAGGAGATGATATTTTGCGGTCCGCACAATTGAGCTTTTGCCCCTTTTTTTGTCCTTGAGTTCAGATTATTCCTTCTTGAGTTGGATTTATCTCGGGGTTTCATCTTCCAATATTCTTACAATGATGCATATTTCATCAGTTTTCGGGAAGACAATTAAACACTTTTGGACTAAAACGAAAGCTAAAAGGCGCTAATAAGTAGTCAAAATCCTCACTTATCAACTCCCCCAAACATAAGCTTTTGCTTGTCCTCAAGCAAATAAAGCGGTTCCCACCTCCACAAGTTAAGAGCCATTTCAGCAAATCAAAGTGAGTCATTCACACATCAATTGGGACCAACAATCACCCACACCACTTATGAATTATCACAAGGCAACAAGTTAAACTTTTAAGCACGAATATTTATAATGTGACACTTGAGCATCAATAATTGACTTTATTCATCAAGGAAGCTCGCTCTTTTATGTAGATCATTATGGGTCCCAAACTCCTCCTCCTCTACTCTCCATTTGCCTATCTCACTTAAGAATTTAGCACTCGATCCAAAGATTTGCGAAAGGTTTACTCATCTCTCTCAAAAGAATGTCGCAAGTACGGCTTTAAGTACCATAGGCTTGCCCCTCATGTAAATCACCACTAATGTAAGCTCACTCGGCTTGAAATCACGTAGGCTTTTTCGGAATACAATGAAGGCTTTTGGACTAAGGTTGGATATGCTATGATAGAACGGGTTCATCTTTCCTTAAGCACTCCATTTTCTTTTCTCGACTCATGCTTTGCCAACTCTTTGAGGCATTTTCTTTTTCTTGGAAACTAGAGAGACTTAACATCACTCTTTATTAATCATAACATTCATTTTCTCCCTCTTTGATATCTCCATGCTTTGCATCGTTACTTTTCTTTGAATCCCTTCAACTTTTCCACTTATTCATTTTCTTTTTGCATTTTTCTTTTTGCTCTTTCTTTTTCTTGCCTTTCCTTCTCATCAATTCTTTTCTCTTTTTGTGCCTTGATACCTCTTTCAAGTTCCCCGTCTCTCCCCCAAACTTACATTTTTATCTAATTAACAAAAGTGTTAAGGAAAGCTTGGTTCCAAGAGAGGGTCAAGACAAAATGGGTAAAGGCATGTAACATGGTTATCAAATGAGAAATGTTTTAGGCTCAAATGGGTTTATTAGGGATAATAACATTGGCGGGCACTGTAAACTTCAAGCAGGTCAAGGAGAGCCTACAATCACTTTTCAAGCCAAGCAAAACTAAAAATTTCACCTAGAAACACATTCGGGGCAAGTTCTAGACTATTAGCACGGGTACTTGGACTTGAAACAACAACATCTCACCTCTCGCTTAGCTGTATTGTTAAAGAGGATAGAGTCGAGGGTCCACAACGACCATAATTAAGATTGAAAATCACTATGGTTTGATTAGACTACTCGATGATAGCCTAAATCAACACAGGAGTCACAAGGTCACTAGCTAGAGCTATTTCTTTCCAAAAACCTTATTTTTAACCATAAGCATGTAGTTATGTGTGTTGGTACCAAGTGAAGCATGTTTAACTCTTCGAGCATGGCCCAATTAGGCCTTGTTATTCATTACTACTATTATTATTACCTAAACACCAAAATGGACTCAATCCTTTAAAAAAGTTGTCACGCCATCCATCGTTGGGAAGAGTCACTCGGTTCACACAAAAACCACCTTTGGAAAGAACCGTGGAATTAAGAAAATCAAAGTCTTATTATCCACTAAGACATAAAAAGAAGCTATTAAATCAGAAAGAAGCTACTAATTCAAGAAGAAGACAAACATAAAGATAAAGAAGCTATAAAACAAAAGAACTATTGAAAGCTAAATGAATATACATAATGAGAGATAAGAGGGAATATATACATAATGAGAAAGAGGAAGAAAATAGTAATAAGTTAATTACAGAGCCAAATGTCTCATAGTTATCAAAATATAAAATCATCAGAATGTGTCAAAGAATCTCCACCCCCCCAAATAAAAAGAAGCATTGTCCTCAATGCTTAACACATAAGAGTAAAAGAAGGGAAAGGGTGAAGAAAACTCCCTGCGGCTATGTAGCCATCTCTGTGTCCCTAGCAGTGGCACCAACCTCAGCCTCATCCAATTGGATCTCATCATCCTCAAGTCCGGGAGTGGCTAGGTTGGTGAACATCTGACGGACTTCCTCGGCAGTGTCAGCAGCAATGTCTGACTCCTCAGATTGGCCAGCTGGTGTTGTAGGTGCTGTAGGATTTGGGCCTAGGTGATGTGATGTGCCAGAGAATTTCGGCACATTTGAATACTAATTTCT
The DNA here is from genome assembly GCA_002018475.1 of Nicotiana obtusifolia. Lineage (NCBI taxonomy): Eukaryota > Viridiplantae > Streptophyta > Magnoliopsida > Solanales > Solanaceae > Nicotiana > Nicotiana obtusifolia. Next base: position 162,642 of record MCJB01028272.1, read on the forward strand.
TAGACTTTAACTTGTTTTAAATGCAAATTTCCTGCGGTACTTATGTAATTTTAGTATTTTTGCAGAGTATGAGGTTTAAGGACCTAAGAGCATAGAAAAGAGTTCAAAAAACAACAAAAAGACAAGAAAAGAGCAAAACGGCATCGCAGATGTGGATATGCTACCGCAAAACCCACATGCGAGCCGCAGACTTCACACCAAGATCGTAGATAAAGACAGATTTCTGGGCAAAGTTCAACGTCAAAAATGCGGTCTCATCTGCGATCGCATAACTTGTATGCGAGCCGCATATTGAACATAGAGATCGCAGACCAAAATTGAATCCTGAGCGAAGTTCAATGTCAAAAATGAGGTATCTTCTGCGATCGCATAACGTGTTTGCGAGCCGCAGAAGTAACCGCAAACCAAACATGAAGTCTACTGAAGGAAGAAAATGCGATGCAAGATGCGATCGCATTTCTACAATGCGGACCCTAAACCATGAATGTGGTGAAGGTGAAACTCGGGTTACAATCTGCGATAGACATGTCAAAAATGCGGACCACATGTCTGTTATGCGACAGAAATGCAATCGCATATTCAACCTTAGGACAAATTGGTCCGAATTTTGTCTCGATTTTTGGGCCTCTATAAATAGGTCTATTAGGGTTTTATGGGGGCTATCTTGTCAGACTTTGAGGCTACAATACAAGGCTTTAATATTCCTTTCTTTTGGAAGCTTTTGGGTAAATAATCTTTCACTTTGTAAGCTTTATGACATTTAATATTCTCTTGTTTTCAGATTTTAGTATGAGTAGCTAATCTTTTATACTAAGGTTGTGGACCCTGAATGGGTGTTATGTTAATGAGTGTTTAACATTGAATACATACATACATATATATATATATATATATATATATATATAACGGTTGATTAATATTTATTTACTTCTCATTCTTCATTTATTGTTGGTGGTTGCAAATATTAACAAGCGCCGTTAAATTCTATCTTTGCTTGGGAAAGTGGGGTAGAATATGGTAGAAGTAAATATCAAAGACTCAAGACTTTAAACCTTGTTTAATAAGATCGCTTAGGAATAAGTGGGTTTTATTTGGCATAAATTGATTGTTCTTAGTTACAACTCTTTTATATTTGGAAAAATCATAAAGAGGACATATTACCTAACTGTTGGAAAATATTAGGTAGTCACTTAGACATCATTTGCATATCAAAAAGAATCTTCCGTTAGAAATATATCATATTGACACCGATAGCATTACACTTCAGTAATGGGGACACAACCTTGGTTTCTTTAATCAAATTGTTTACATTCTCAACATTTCAATTAGCCTTTATCTAAAACCAAACTCAATTCATACTCTTGTTCCGGTTAACTGGATAGAATTACGACTTTAGTTGAGTAACACACTAGTCAAGTTATCTTTTTACACCTATTCCCTGTGGGATTCGACCCCAACCTTGTTGGGTTATTATATTTGACATCGGCTGCTTTACACTATTTATTAAAGTGTAATTTGAGCGTATCATGGTGCAGGTCCATTAACATATCAAATGGAATGTCTCCGATTACTGCAAGTTTGGTGACGTGTCGTTGGAGCTTATCCACTGACTTCTTTAAAGCCTGTGACTTTCGCATCTTCTGCACTTCCTTGGACAACTCTTCAATCATGGACCCATGCTGTACCAGAGTGGCCATAATAGTGTTTTGATTTTCCAGGAGCTTCTTCAAAGTTTCTTTAACTATGGGGGAATCTGGGATGCTGGAATGGATGACCATGCTGCAACATGACTGGATATATCAGACAACTTTGGGGTAGCTATCTGCTTCTAGTTGTTGAGGCTCGCCAGTGTCTGGGAGACTCGCAGCGCAGAAAGTGGCCCAAAGGGCATAGGTACCAGCCTCAAAGCCGATGTGGAAGGCACTGAGGCTGAAGGTGGAGGCATGGAAGCTGCACTGGTAGAAGGCTCGGCTGAAGTGGATGGCATATCAGCTGTCTCTGTACCCACCACCGATGGCTCATCAGACTGGCCTACGATCGTAGTCGGCTGACCCTTTCTCTTCGGATTGTAGGCATCCATTAGAGAATACCAAGAGAAGGGCTTATTCGCCCGAACCTTCGTGTCAAAATCTCTGGGCTCTACCCGTGCATCCTTAAGGTGCTCAGTAATAGTGTTGGGATACGGGTAGGAGGTACCGGTTTGCTTGGCGACCACAAACATGTTGGCCGATATCATGGCACCGACATTGATCGGGTACCCAGTCATGATGGAGACGACTAGAACTTCCTACGGGATATGAAGATTTGTTTCATTCTGGGACAGGTCTAGTCTGCTGCAGACAAAGGTCTGCCATCCCTTCACCTTAAAGTTTAGGGTGTTCCGCCGAATATGAACCCCTGCTGTGATCCATGGTGGTGGTGGCCCCGGAGCTGCAAGAATCTCAGCTAGTCGTGGGCGAGCTGCATCTCCCATTGCCAGCTTCTCCAAGTACTCTACAGGCTTAACATCATCAAACCCCAAGTAGGTGTTGGTCAAACCTCACCTTCAGATTTCTCACTTTTGTCACTTTGGTCCCTTTCTTAATGTGTGCCACATTGGCATAGAACTCCCGGACCAAATACTCCTTGGCGTCGATAATTGTCTGGGTGAACCACATCCACCTCTTCCTCTCTCGGAACTATCTCAACATGACTGGATAGCGATCTCACCGGCCACCACCCACATAAGGTGGTGAAGGTAGCTAGATTGATGAACTGGTTCTCCCAGACCTCTTTCTTCTTCGACCTCTCAAGGTCGTCAACGGTCGTATCTCCCCCTCGGCCATCATCTGGGATATCATCAACTGTAGTGGTTGGTGCCTCGGGGACAGGTGTAGAGGAGGGCCCGGAAGCCTGACTAGCACTTTTCGAACCCTCGGAGGTGCTATGTGAAGTGGAAGGCTCGTTAAGGAGTTGATACCTTCCTGATGGCTTTGATTGGACAGACGACAACTCTTGAACCAAGTTGCCCTCCGATGCTTCCCTAGACGGGGCATAAGAACTGGATTTGGAGGGCTCTGCATTTCTCTCTCGACCGGCTGTAGTCTTCTTTGAGATTATCTTTTGGAGGGCGAGGGGAAAAGTACTTTTTCCTCGACCTCTGGAAGGTTCGCCCCTCCCCTTTAAAGTGGCATCCCAGCCACGAGATCTAACCATTTTCTGTAACAAGCAATAGCAGCAGTTAGTTGTGGTTCAATTTCAAACAGCCAGTATAACAGAGTGTAGAACATGAGTGCAGGGTGGGGAAGTGCGGTCCGCACAATCACAAGTGCGGCTATGGACTAGGTTGTGCGGACCGCACAATTTGAACTAGCGGCCGCGGAAATAGAACTATGGTCCGCATTTTTATCATCGCGGTCGCACATCAGACTCACCAAAATGTCACTTCTCTGAAGACAGAGATTGGCTGTTTTGTGGACACACTTACTTTTCTGCGGTCGCGATGGGATTTCTTTGGTCTGCATAATTTCAAGTGTGGCCGTAGAATCAGCCTTGACTAAAGAACCCTAATCTCAACTTCTGCGGACCGCACAATTACTTGCGGGGCCGCAGATTTCAAACAATTACGAGTAAACTTTCTAGGGTTGTTCAATTTTTGCACAAATTCGATATGGTAATAACAATTAAGCATGTAAATCAATTCACCCATTCCCCATAGAGGAATTATCAGTTGACCCAATACAGTTTACACCCCAAGTGGTTGTAAATGATATCTATTGGCAAACAGCCTAAAACTACCTAAAAATTGTAAATTAAACTAAAAATTAAAATATTCTATGAGTAATTAAAGCATACCAGATATGAAGTAATGCAGATGAGTAATCAAAGATGTGGATTTAGTGTGGCAGGAGATTGAACAGACGATTTCCAAGTGTTAAAGTTTAGAGTGCTCCGAGACGGAAAAAATGTACAGTAGCCCTTAAGGTTACTATTTATAATTAACGATCGGCCTTGAGTGAAAAGTGAGGAGTGCGGCCGCAGAATTCTTTCTATGGTCTGCGCTCTGTTACCTGAGGCTCAAATGCCCTTGATGATATGCGATCCGCGCAATTTGGGGTGTGACCGCAAATATTGGCTGCGGACCGTAGAATTTGATATGCGGCCACAGATTGGCCATTTCTCTGACAGATCAAACTTTAGAGAGTTTGTATTTTCCATTTTTGAGTTGTGCGGTCTGCACTAAAATTGTGCGACTGCAGTTGCCTTCTGCTGTAGCTCTCACAATTGTGCAATCCGTACAATTTACACGCGGTCCGCACTTTTTTCACACTTAGCTACTTTCTGAGCACAGTTCCTGTAAATCACACTCATTCCTGAAACACACTCCAAATCCAGTTAGCACACAAATAACACCTATCTACAAAAGAAGAAAAGGAAAAGAAAAAAAATTATGGGTTGCCTCCCAAGAAGTGCCTGATTTAACGTCGTGGCACGACGCAGATTACCATCACTTCAAATGAATAACTGCCATCACGTGGCCATCATTAGCTTGTCCCAAATAATGCTTCACCCGGTGACCATTGACTCGGAATATCTCATCATTTTTGTTCTTTAAGTCCAATGCGCCAAAAGGTGTCACACCCACAATTTCAAGGGACCACTCCATTTAGATTTCAGCTTTTCGGGAAACATCTTCAATTGTGAGTTAAACAACAACACAAGATCGCACACCTTGAACTCCTTGTTTCGGATGTATTTGTCATGTAGGTACTTCATTCTTTCTTTGTACAAAGACAAACTTGCATATGCATGGTACTAGAACTCATCCAATTCATTCAAATGTGCAACCCGCAAGTTAGCGGCTGCATCCCAATCCAGATTCAACTTCTTTAAAGCCCACATGGCTTTGTGCTCAAGTTCCACTGGAAGATGACAAGATTTTCCAAACACCAATCGGTATGGAGACATCCCGATAGAAGTTTTATAAGCAGTCCGATAAGCCCATAATCCATCAAGCTTCTTTGACCAATCTGTCCGGTTAGCATTCCTGTTTAGGACAAGATACTCTTTATCTCCCAGTTTGAGACTTCCACTTGACCACTATCTTGTGGATGATAGGGAGTCGTAACTTTATGAGTGACACAATACTTTCTAAGCAAAGTGTCAAAAGCCTTGTTGCAAAAATGCGACCCCCCATTGCTTATGATAGCCCGCGGAGTACCAAATCTTGTGAAAATATTCTTCTTCAAGAATGCCACCACACTTCTCGCTTCATTGTTGGGTAGAGAAATGGCCTCGACCCATTTAGACACATAATCAACCATGACCAAGATGTAGGTGTTTCCACAAGAAATCACAAAAAGGGCCCATGAAGTCAATACCCCACACGTCAAAGATATCAATCTCCAAAATGGTAGTGAAAGGAATTTCATTCTTCTTCGAGATTCCACACATCTCTTCACCATATCACTTGCATTTTTGTAGAGAATAGACCAATAGAAACCACAACTTAACACTTTAGTCGTCGTTCTTGCTCCGCCATGATGACCATCATAAGGCGAAGAATGGCAAGCCTCAAGAATAATATTTTGCTCTTCATCCGGTACACATCTTTTAATTACCCCATCCGTGCAAATCTGGAAGTTAAGGCTCGTCCCAATAATAATTTTGACAATCTCGTTTGAGCTTCTTCCTTTGATTTGGAGATAACTTATCCGGGATGATTCCACACACAAGGAAGTTTGCTAGATCAGCAAACCATGGCACCTCCTTCATTGAAATGGCCAAGAGTTGCTCATCGGGGAAGGATTCATTGATCTGATGGCCATCATGCGGCCTCCTATCCTCCTCCAAACAAGACAAGTGGTCCGCCACTTGATTTTCACTCCCTTTCCAATCTTGAATGTCAATATCAAACTCTTGCAATAATAGCACCCATCTCATCAACCTAGCTTTTGGATCTTTCTTACTCATAAGATAACAAAGTGTCGCATGGTCCGTATGAACAATAACCTTTGCACCCATCAAGTACGGGCGAAATTTCTCAATAGCAAACACAATGGCAAGGAGCTCTTTCTTAACGGTGTAATTGAATTGGGCATCATTTATGGTCTTACTAGCATAGTAGACCAGATGAAAATTCTTGTTGATACATTGCCCCAAAACTACTCCAACCACTACATCACTAGCATCGCACATGAACTCAAAAGGAACACTCCAATCAGGAGCGGTGATAATTAGAGTTGTTGTCAACTTGAACTTTAGAAATTCAAAAGCTCTCATGCAATCATCATTGAATTGAAACTTAGCATCTTTGTCTAAGAGCTTGCACAATGGGTTCACCACTTTAGAAAAATCCTTTATGCAGCGCTGGTAGAAACCCGCGTGACCCATGAAACTTCTCCCACCTTTCAGTGAAGATGGAGGTGGAAGTTTAGAAATCACCTTTATCTTCGCCTTGTCGACCTCTATGCCATTCTTTGAAATTTCGTGGCCAAGGACAATGCCTTCATCGACCATAAAATGGGTTTTCTCCCAATTCAACACAAAGTTCGTTTCTTTACACCTTGCCAATATTCTATCCAAATTTGCCAAGAAATCATCAAAGGAATCCTCGACTACCAAGAAATCATCCACGAAGACTTCAAGGAAGTCTTCTACCATATCCGTAAAGATCGTCATCATACACCTTTGAAAAGTCGCTGGTGCATTGCATAAGCCAAATGACATCCGCTTGAAAACAAAAGTGCCACAAGGACATGTGAAAGTTATTTTCTCTTGATCTTCCGGGGCAATAAGGATTTGGTTGTAGCCCGAATATTCATCTAAAACCAATAGAAAGCACGACCAACCAAACTTATCAAGCATTTGGTCAAGGAAGGAAGTGGAAAATGGTCTTTTCTCGTGACTTTGTTTAGATTGCGATAGTCCATACACACTCTCCACCCAATCACCGCTCTTGTGGAAATCAACCTACTCTTGTCATTGGTGACCAATGCCCCCTTCTTTAGGACACACTGCATCGGAGAAGTCCACGAACTGACGGAAATAGGGAAGATTATTTTTGTTGTTTTTCAAATGTTGTAAAAGGCCTAAGGATATGATGTTCACCTAGATATTAGCCTAATGGGATATAAACTTTAAAGCTTGTTTTATTTGTCGGAGTGTATTATAGCTATCAACACTCAATTACCCACTCAATACCTCTCGATCAGAGAGTGATTTTTCCCAATTTGGCTTTCTCAAGTCCAAATGGGTATTGAACAAAACGGTTGATAAAAAGCTCAAGTCGGGTTTTACTATCTCTAGGTTCAACCCTTTAATATCTACTTCATAGAGGTAATCATATTTTTAGATAGGGTTTTATATAGAGTAGGAGACATATTCATTTTTGCTAAGGAAGAGAGGTAATGTAGGATTATGGTGAGATTAGCAGGGATTAAGATAATTATCCTTTATCGATCATAGAAATAGGCAAGAACTAATGTTTGCAACCATTAATTCCATAAAATAAGGGAAGAATAAGGCTAAATAATAAACACTCAACCATAAACAAGCAATAAATCAAACACCCATTAAGTTTGCACAATAGGGTTGGGTCACAACCTTAGTACAAAATCTAGCTACTCATGCTTGAAATTGAAGAAAAAGAAGAAGAAATGATAACTAAAATCATATTGCAAGATTGAATGATAAAATCTATGTTAAAATAGCTCAAAATATGAAAAACTACTAAAAGAAGTAAATAGAAACGGCTACTGTAGCTGCTGATGTCCAAAGTTAACCTAAAATGTGAAACTTATCTATTTCTACAAGGCTGGAAATCTCGGACAAAAATGCTCTTTCGGAGGTTCTGCGGCCGCACAATTCCATGTGCGGTCCGTACTTTTCTTCAGCTTGGCAGGATTGGAAGTCTGTGGCCACATAATTCTGAATTACGGCCGCACTACACTCTTTCTGCAATCCTCATAATTGTGACTGAAGCCGCACCTTGCTCTTCTGTAGTCCCCAGAATTGTGACTGTGGCTGCATAGTTCTTCTTTTGCGTCCACATTATTGTTGTGCGGTCCACACTTCTGGGAGACTTGGAATGCATCTTCTCTGAATTTTGCTTCTGGCTCACCTCTTGCGGCTGCACAATTCATGTGCGTATCGCACTTTGCACCAGTCTCTAATGTAAATTCCTAAATAACCTGCTACCGCAGATGATATTCTACGGTCCGCACAATTGAGCTTTTGTGCCTCTTTTTGTCCTTGAGTTCGGATTACTCCTTCTTGAGTTGGATTTCATCTCGGGGGTTCATCTTCCAATATTCCTGCAATTAAGCATTTTTTATTAATTTTTGGGAAGACAATTAAATGCTTTTGGACTAAAATGAAAGCTGAAAGGTGCTAATAAGTAGTCAAAATCCCACTTATCACCTTACCCAAGAAGGGTTTTACGTATTTTTATACGTATCCCTTCACTTTGGGGCCGTTTCTCTTTGAGTGGAGAGCTTGACTCCATCATCATGGAGTTCTGCATCCGTTGCCAGGTATGTCTAGCACAAGTAAATCCTTCTGTGTGGAGGACAGTCGCTTGTCTTCGGCGTCTGTGCCAGGAGACGGGAGAGGAGCTAACCCTAGCTTGATTAATGAATCTTTATTCCCCAAAGATTTTTCATGGAGGAATGATAAATTTCAGCAAGCGTGGCCACTATGCTCTGCTATATATCATGGATGATGACAACGACTGTGAGTGGATGGAACGGTTTGTTGCAGTTGCCACCAGTGACATCATTCGGCTACGACTTCATTAAAGACGTTTGTGGTGATGAATACGTTCCGGCCACGGCCGCAGCTTCATTCAAGGCGTTCCTCCGCGCAAAGAGTGTCGCACCCGAGTCATCTCCGGAGATTGTGGTGATGAGACTTGCGCCCGAGCCGGCCATAGACATCGTGATGATTGACGATGATGAAAATGCTAGTGAGGAGGGGGCTTCTCTACATAGAAGACGACGACCTTCCTCAGCTCAACAAACTGCTCAATCTGTTGAGTTAGTTACACCAACTGAGGACGATGCCTTGGCACTCTGGGGGAGTATGATATGGCGGAAAATGCCAACTCCTATTTTTGAATCCCAGTCGCCGTTCTCGGTAACGTGAGGCTGAGTACCGGGTCCCTTCTGTCTTCGGTTGATGAACAACCAACAACCAGCACTGCACTTGCCACAACCACTTCCCATCCTTCAATGCCATCAGCGTCATCTCCTTCTTCACTAACTCTTCCTTCACTACCAGCAACTGCTACATCATCTCCACCGGTCGTGGTTGCTCGAGAAGAGAACGTCCCTCTCCCCTAGTCCCCAGTTCACAAGAACTTAGGGCAAAATTATGTTGCCCCCTCAGAAGATCCACAAAGGAGGAGAAACGTCACCCTCTCGGTTTCCACCGGATGCCATCTGTTGTCCCGGCCAATTGAACTTTCTAACTATCTGAAGCCAAGGAGAAAGAGTGGGATAAAATACAAACTCTCTCGGGAGAGTGTTTGTTGAACAATGCCATGCATAATGCAGCGGCGGTATAGTCTTTTTTTTCTCTGTTATTTCTTCTATCTGTGTTATGGCAGGGGTTTGAATTTGCATTCTTGTTTTGCAGGACAAATTCCTTGCTTCCGAGGGCCTTCAAAGGTTGATTTGTGAAAGGAGGAACTTACCTCAGAGCGGGATCAATTTCTGGCCGAGCGGGACCAAACTGATGCTCGCCTCTCATAACTGGAAGCTCGAGTTGCCGCTGCAGAAAGGTTGAATAATTTGGAGGCAGCCTTAGCCTCTAAAACTGAAGAAGTTACTGCTGTCGAGGCAAAGTATGCTCGGTTGGAGGAGAAGCATAAGAGGACCCTCGAGCGTAATAGGGTTTATAGTTCCACTGTCCGCGAGCTCGATGTCAGCCTCTGGTTCACCAAACCCGTGTGAAAAAATCTTTCTACCAAGGTCGACCGACTTAAAGAAGAACTCAAGCGCCGAGCAGCTTCCCTTGTTGTTGAAAAGATATATGCTATATACATCATGAGGAGAAAAACCTTGGAAGAGGCTAAAGCGGGTGTCATTGATTTTGATGCCGAAATCATTACGGCATGTGCCCCGGAGTTAACTGCCAAAAAGGGTCTTCGGCCCCGGCCTGATGCTACCGATTTTTCTGGTTCCGGTTCTGAGTTCTCGGGAACTGAAGAATAAGCGGAAGGTGATGATGCTAAAGCCCAAAATGATGAGCCGACGACAGATCCATCCATTTCTCTTGTGGGCGCAGATGCTTCTCTTCCTCCGGGTCCCGTTAAGGCATGTGAGCCGGAGTTAACTGCCAAACTTTGTTTTGTTTTCTTTTCTATACTTTTGTATCTATGCTACTTTTGCTTTGAATAAAAGCACTTTTTCGTTTAAGTATTGTGCAAATTTTTCTCTTTGCATACTTTTCACTCGAGTATTTGCGCAAGTCTTTGCGTACTTTTCATTTAAGTATTTGCACAAATTTTATTCTTTGCGTCAAATTGTGCAAGGCTTCGGGTGCGTTTTTCCCCGAGAGCGTTTAGATTCCGTGCATACAATCCTCCGAAATCAACCCTTCGACGTGAGGGTTTTCTAAGAGAGGGCCCTCTTATGTTTACGGTGCTATTGAAGAGGACGTCTCCTGTTCATTACGGCATTAACATTTGAAGTACTTATTTAACTTTCAAATGATAAAATTAATTCATCGTTCAGACAAGAAACAAGATAGAAATTAAAGGACTTTACTTTATTCCTTTCACTTTCAAAAATTACATGAGCATTCGTTGTGCTAATAAAAATTGCCATTGCTTATGGCTAACTTGTACAACTTGTTTCTATGGGGCCAACCGCACAGTCCCCGATCCCGATGGTACAACTTTGTTTTCGGGTTTCATCTTCCGGTCGATGTGGCAGTCATTATTGCCGTATCCTCATATCATTCCCCCCAAATGTTCGAATGCGAATTTGAACACTGGAGGTTTTACACCTTCGAGGATTCCACTCATGAATTGCTAGATAATCTGCAATTCAATAGCAAACTTCACTTCCCCTTAGGAATTTATGCTATCAAGCCATAAATTATCTAACAATCTTCCAGTGGCTTGCACTTGTGAACGGTTGGGTAATCTCTGTTCGACAGCAAACCTTACTTCCCGATAGGAACTTTGCTATCGAGCAAAAGACTATCTAACTGCTCCATAGTGTTTCTTTGCTTGTGTGCCTTGTCATTAAAGGTCTTATTGCTGCTGCTGAAGCTTCCTTCATAGTATACTTTCCATTGCTGCCTCGTTAAAAACCTTGCCAGAAACCCTATTGGGACAAAAACTGGACGAAGGGAAAAAAGTGCAACATATACTTTCAGTGTAGGCGATGCTCATCAGCAATAGTATCTTTTGAGGTGTGCCACGTTCCAGTTGCTTAGCAACTTTTCTCCATCTTGATTTTTCAACTCGTATAACCAATTTTTCCGGTGACAACTGAAACCCGATAGGGGCCTTCCCATGTCAGACCTAACTTTCCTGCATTGAGCTCCCGGGCATTCTGAGTTACTCTCCGCAAAACCAAGTCTCCCACTTTGAAAAAATGGAGATTGGCTTTTCGATTGTAATATTTTACATTCTCTGCTTTTGGGCTGCCATCCTATATGTGTTAAGTCCCTTCGTTCATCGAGCAGCTCCAATTTGACCAACATTGCTTCGTTGTTTGTTTCTTTGTTCGCCCAAAAATATCTCAGGGTAGGCTCTCCTACTTCCACCAGGATTAAAGCTTTTGCTCCTTACACGAAAGAGAAAGGAGTTTCTCCTGTGCTTGACTTGGTTGTTGTCCGATACGCCCATAATACTCCTGGCAACTTTTCAGGCTATTTGCCTTTAGCTGTTTTCAATCTCATTTTGAGATTTTGTATGATTACCTTGTTTGTTGATTCTACTTGGCCATTTGTGCTCGGATGATAAGGTGATTATGTGATCCTTTTGATTTTTAAGTCTTCAAGGAACTTTATGACCTTTGCGGCTATATACTATGGCCCGTTGTCACAGGCTATCTCTTTTGGTATTCCAAATCTGCAAATTATATTCTCCCACAAGAAATCTACTACTTCTCGTACGCCAATCGTCTGATAAGGACCTGCTTCGACCCACTTAGAAAAATAACCAGTTAAAATCAAAAGAAATCTTATCTTACCGATGGTCGGTGGCAATGGTCCAACGATATCAATTCCCCACTTTATGAATGGCTGTGGTGACAAAATCGAGTGTAGCAGCTCTTCCAATTGATGTACCAATGGTGCGTAGCGTTGACATTTATCACATTTTTTAACATACGCCTTGGCATCCTGCTCCATCCGGGGCCAGTAGTATCCTGACCTAATTAACTTTAGCACCAAGGAATCTGCAACCGAGTGATTTTCGCATATTCCTTTGTGGACTTCTCGCATAACATAGTTAGCTTCGGAGGCTCCCAACCATCGGGCCAACGGGCCTTAGAAAGATCTTACTATATCGCACCACCTTACGCTAGAGATGTCTTGGGATCTTCAGGAAACTTTTCGTGCTCGAGATAGTCAATGATCCCTTTTCTCCAATACTAGACTAAATTGGTTGTGTTTACTTCATAATAGCTATCTGCGTTTAGCACCGAGTGCATAAGCTGCATGACCGTATCGGAGTCCGATCCTTTCATTTATGTAGACGATCCTAGATTGGCTAGTGCATCTGCTTCTGCATTATCGTCCCTTGGGATATGCGTAATTGACCATTCCCTGAACCGATCGAGCAGAGCCTGAACTTTCATTACATATTGTTACATGCGTTCCTCTTTGGCTTTGAAGATCCCGTAGACCTGATTTACCACTAGCTGATAATCGCACTTGATTTCTATGAACTCGGAGTCCAATCCCCGGGCCAATTCGAGCCCTGCAATTAAAGCTTCATACTCCGCTTCATTATTAATCAGAGGAACAGTTCTTATGGCCTACCTTAGGATTTCTCCAGAGGGTATGGTCAACACTATGCCGAGGCCGGACCCTTTCACATTAGAAGCTCCATTTGTGAACAAGGTCCAAACTCCTGATGTTAATTCTGACACATTACTTCTTCTTTGGTAACAGAGGTAAAAGTCCCGGACTAAAATCGGCCACAAAGTCGGCCAAAACTTCTGACTTAATTGCAGTCCTGGGTTTATATTCTATGTCAAATTTGCTCATTTCGATGGCCCACTTGGCCAACCTACCTGAGAGTTTAGGTTTATGCAGAATATTCCGCAGGAGAAAAGTGGTCACCACAGCTATCAGGTGACATTGAAAATAAGGCCTTAGATTTCGAGCAGCGACTACGAGGGCTAAGGCCAATTTTCCAGATTTGGATAGCGAGTTTCTGCTCCTGTTACAATTTTACTAACATAATAAATAGGAGACTGCACACCTTCGTCCTCACGGACTAAAGCGTCACTTACCGCTACCTCTGAGATCGCTAAGCAGATCAGCAGTTGGTCGCCTTCCTCCATTTTGATAGTAACGGAGGACTTGACAAGTACCTTTTCAAATCCCTCAAAACCTGCTGACACTCCGGGGTCTATTCGAAGTTGTTCTTTTTTAGCGGCAAAAAGAAATGATGGCATTTCTTCGAGGATCGTGAAATGAATCTACTTAAAGCGGTCAATCTCCCTGTTAAACTTTGAATCTCCTTCACACTTGACAACTGATCCAGGATGTCTTCGATGGCTTTAATTTTATCGAGGTTGACTTCGATCCTCCTTTGTGACACTAGGAATCCCAGGAACTTACTAGAGTTGAACCCGAACACATACTTCTCGGGGTTAGACTTCATATTATGCTTCCTTAAGATGTCAAAAGTTTCTTGCAAGTGTTTAAGATGATCACCTCTCGAGTTGAACTGATATCAAGCAAGCGAGTTGTCACTTCTTTGGCAAATTTGTTTCTGACCTCGGCAATAGGATGTTTTTTCTGTCTTACCGGAGGGATGCTAGAATCCCGGCTTAGCTTGTGCAAGGCCCCTTCTGGCGAGATACCTGTCATATCCACATGCGACCACGCAAAACAATCGACATTAAATTTAAGGAATTCAATAAATTCATACTTGAGCTCGGGGTGCAGTCCTGTCTCTCTAAGAATTTTTCAAACAATGCGACTTGTTCAAGTTCTTTCGCTGTGGATTTTGTTATGCCCGTCTCTTCTGGTACTTGGAAATACCTTGGTACCTGATATGATTCCGACGACTCTTCCCCTGGTTGATTTTGCTTGGCTAGAGAGTAGGCGTCGGTTCCTGTAATTGCTATGCCGCAAGCTCCTTCCCTTTTCTACTGGAGACTGAGATTGCATTCATCTCCCTTGCTTCCAGTTAGTCACCTCTTATTTGTTTAATTCCCTCGTGAGTTGGGAATTTCAGCAACTGATGATATGTTGATGGCATAGCCTTCATATCGTGCAACCATAGTCTCCCCAGGATGATATTGTAACCCAAATCGTCATCCAATACCTAGAAAAGGGTCGTCTTCATCAACCCCTCAGTATTCGTGAGCAGCAAGATCTCTCTCCAGGTTGTCACGCTTGTCAGATTGAACCCGGCGAGGAGTATTGTGGCTGGAATGATACTTCCAGTGAGCTTGTTTTGCTCCAACACTCTCCATTGGATAATATTGGCCGAACTTTCTGGATCTACCAGAACATATCTAATTTTAAAATCTAAGACGTTTAGCAGACGACTTCCCCGAGTCTCTTGCTGTGAGTTACCGACACTTTTGTCTTTTTTGCCGCCGAAAATTATGTTGATCGTCAAACATGGAGGATCCTCTCCTGCTTTCGAAGGCTCCTCGTTATCACGATTGTGGTCGTAATTTTTAGCCCAATCACTCAAAAATTCCTTGAGATGGCCGTTTTTCAGCAATGTCGCCACCTCTTCACGCAGATGCCGGCGGTCCCCAGTCCGATGACCGTTTGTCCCGTGGTATTCGCACCACAAATTAGGATTCCTTTGGGTGGGATCGGATCTCAATGGCTTTGAGAATCGTGCTTTTTTTAGTGTTCCTCAAAGCCGACACCAGCTCCACTACGCTGACGTTGAAGTTGTATTCGGAAAACTTAGGGTAGGAAGAATCTCGAGAATCTGATGTTTCCTTGTCTTGTAACGACCTGTTGTTTCGCCGCGATTAGCTCTCTATCAGTAGCGAATCTATCCACTGACCAAAAGCTTCTGCCACGTCCCTCGGCCCATTCGTAGGGCAAAAATCGACTCCTTGAAGACCATTGATCTATATCGAAATTATCTTTCGATTTCTCCTTATTTTTCTCCCGGTCCTAAACCTTGGCCGACGCCAGGAAACCGAGATGATCATCAATCCTTATCTTTGATTAGTACCGGTTGTGAACATCTGTCCAAATTGTTGTTTGGAACTCGAGCAAACTTTCTTTCAACTTCCGGGAAGCGTAGGAGCTTCTCGGATTCAGACTTTTGGTGAATGCTTCAGCCGCCCATTTGTCTGGTATGGCCTATAGCAGCATCCTTTCCTTCTGTAATCTGGTCACAAACTCCCACAGCAACTCGGCCTCTCCTTGTGCAATCCTGAATATATCGGCCTTTGGGCCTGTATTTTTCTGGCCCTGGCATGGGCCTTGATGAAAGACTCCACGAGCATCTCAAACGAGTCTATGGAATGCTCGGGCAGAAGCGAATACCATGTCAAGGCTCCCTTCGTAAGAGTCTCCCCGAATTTCTTCAGTAAGACTGACTCAATCTCGTAGGAGCTAAATCGTTCCCCTTTACCGCCGTTGTATAGGTGGTGATATGCTTATGAGGATCTGAAGTCCCATCATACTTTGGCACGTCTGGTATTTTAAACCACTTCGGGATCAATTCTGTTGATGCGTTTGGTTTGTACGACAATTGTGTGTATTTCTTTGAGTCTGGCCCTTTTAGCACCGGTGGTGCGCCCGGAATTTGATCCATTCGGGCGTTTACTTTCCTCATAAACCGCATGAGTTTGATTTTAAAGGGATCGCTCTCGTTGTTGTGACCAGATCCGCTCCCCCCGACCCCATCGAAGCCGACCTCGCCCCACTGACCCTCTGCGTCGTTTGATTTGCGGGAGCACCGGGAGGAACTGGACCTCATCCATTCACGTTGCTGGAAGCATCCGACAAAGCCTTCTTCAGCTCTGTCATGACCTTATTGTCATGTGAGATGGCCTATAATGGCCTCTTGTTGCTCCTGCAAGATCCTTACAACTTCGACGGCGTGCTCTTCTTCGACATCATCAAGAGTCGCTTATCGAACATGTCGCGGATACCGTCCGCCATGGACCGGCATGGTCTCACACCCCCCCCCTCCCCGATTGCGGGTATCACTAACTGAATCTTCGTACTGAGGTTGATTTAGTTGGACCTTAACGTTGTGGCGATGTTAACACCGTTTTCTGCCATTTTTAATGATTTTTCGCTAACTACAAATAGTCAAACGAGTTAGTAATAGATGCAAGGATCAACTCAATTACACAACTGTCTAAGCCCCACGGTGGGCACTAAACTGTTTACCCGTAAAACGATACAGTTGAATTTATACGTGGTTTATAGACAAGTGAATTAATTTGATTCCAAGATAATAATTAAATTAGATAAAAATGCAATCCTTAGCCTTGAGATATAGATAAAATAGTAGAAATCGTAATTCCGGGAGCGAGGCTTCTAGGGACAATAATAACGATGTAAATGAACAAGAAGATAGAATTATATTGAGCTTTGAACAGAGTGTAGCATATGTTTGTCATAAAATTTGTGTCCTTTACAATGATAAAAGATCTCACTATTTATATTTGCACCTAGGGAACAAGGTCTTATGATCAAGTCCTTTTTAGTGACAATTATGAGGACCATTGAAAATTGTGTAACGGTAGGCAGTGAATGTCATATTATCTTTAACAGCCCACATACTTAATGCTATAGAATATTCCTCATTAAATGCTAAGGGGTGACATGCATTTATGTCACCTTTATGAGTATCATTCTAGCCGGTAACAAACGAGATTGTTGCCTTCGGATCCGACTGCCTTCTATCTTCGGCTCCACGTATCACTTTCCCATACGATCGTTTAATATAAACATATTTTACCCTATACAGTTGACTATGCGATCCAAGCGGAATTATATGTTTGCGGAAATTAATAGTCTTAATTGGAAAAAAAAAAAACGACAACTTAGCTATATGTGGGTGCCAAAGCGTGTTCCCTTTCAACATTACTCCGATAATGAGACGAGATCTCTGGGATTGAAAATCAGACACGAGAATTGAGCTATTGAGCAAACGAAAAAGTCAAGTGAAACACATAGATCCAAGTCAAAATTTTCTCCCCTTTTCCAGCATCCTTAAAAAGCAGATCCCCGCCATTTTTGGTTCCCCCAAAGGCTATATAGCGTTCTCCATAAGACTAGGAAAAATCACAGAACAGAAACTTCCGAATTAAGAAAAAAATGGGCATCGATTTACTAGCCAAGTTAGGCAAACGTAGCATAGTTCATCACTCACAGCATCGCTTTGTTTCGCACTATCAACAATGCAGAGCTTACTCTGCTCGATCTATGAACACTGCTGCAACTAAAGTCCCTAAAACCCATTTTCTTTCATTTCCAACTTTTCTTCGCAAGTCAGTTTCATCTTCTGAATGTGCAAATACAAAGATGGGATTTCTGGCTTGGTATTTGGGAGCTCTTGAGTCTCGTCCAATCATCACCAAATCTATTTCTTCTGCTATTATATATGCTGCTGCCGATGTTACTTCTCAGGTACTCTTGTTTTCCTCAATTCTGTGATTTTTTTAATTTTATGTTTGGCGTGTAACAGGTCCAAATAGAGCGGAATTAATATAGCTAGATGAATAAATGATCATACCCGGTCAGAGATGTATTCGATATTTAAATTTGATAGGTTGAATATTTATGTTCTCACCAGTCACCATTGAAGCGTGCCTTTGCACTTTTACAATCATGGTTTAGAGCTTAATATTTGTTGAATTTTCGTAATTTTCACATAGTAAATATTATGTTTAGTGTCAAAATATTAGGTTTAGTTAATATGTTATACAGTACATCCATCTCTATAACCGATCCTAACAAGTTCAGAATTGTGTCATAGTCGTAGTTGTTATTTATGATTTTACAGCTTTGATTTGATCAGATATTTAAAAATTTGAGTAAAGTTTGAATCTTTTTTGGTGGTATAATGATGGGATTTGTATTTGTCAGATGGTTACCATGTTGCCTTCAGATTCTCTAGATATCGTAAGGACTCTGCGTATGGCTGGTTTTGGATTGATCATCTTAGGAACAGCACAACATCTCTGGTTTAACTATATGGGGAGGGTATTACCAAAAAGAGATGTAGTTTCTACCTTGAAGAAATTGTTGATAGGACAGTTTGCTTATGGGCCTCTCATTAATTCTGCTTTCTTCTCTTTCAATGCCGCTCTACAAGGTACACGTTTGTTTCTTTTCTATTTCGTTTGGTTTCTGCATAATTCTTACCTTTCTGAAAGTAAAGTGGTTTAACTGTTATCCAATTATGTTATTTTCTTGATTATTATATGATATTGTGAACCACTGCAAATGTAATGCAACGATAGAACTCAATACCATAAAAGACGATGGTTGTCCTTTCTTTTTGACTTGCGATTTCATTTCTTTCAACATATTATAATTCTTTGTATCTTTTTTTTTTTTTGTGATGTTCAGGTGAGAATGGGGAAGAAATCACTGCAAGGTTGAAGCGCGACCTGCTCCCAACAATGATCAAGGGACTTATGTACTGGCCAATGTGTGATTTCTTGACATATAAAGTAATCCCAGTCCATTTGCAGGTATTCACATTTCGTAGTCTTGCTTCTGTGGTCTGACTATTAGCCTTTCTGAAAAGCTTCTGTTTGCTCCTTCTCACTGATTTCTAATTAAGAAAAATGCTCACTTCAATTCCTTCTATATCAGTCTAAGAATGTGGTAATGTTCTTTGGCAGCCGTTGATTAATAGTTCATTTTCCTATGCCTGGACTATATATTTGACATACGTTGCAAGTTTGAAGAAAGCTGCTTCTGATTAATTTGCACGCCCTGCTTTGGATGTTTCAATGTATTTTCAAGGACAGAATCAAATGAAAATTACACCAATCAGCTGAGAGATTAACAATGTCGGACTTTTTACAAGCTACCTCGCCAATTTTTACCATTTAGATTAGACCAAAAGATGTAGCTCTTCCCAGTTGGTCATTTCCGTGATCAAGATGTCACAATTCAAGCTCCAGTGCATGATATTGAAATTTCAGGCCTTTCGTGCTTATATGAGCTTTTCTTACTCCTTGGTAATTATGTGAGGAAAAAGTTATACAAAAAAAATATTTGAGAATTACGTTGATTTTTATTTACTAATAATTCGTTTATCGATTGGCGAACAGAAGTTTCCTCTGGGGTAGTTTGATTGTGATATTAGATAAATTAATCACTAGATAAAATTCTGTATAAGATAATATAATGTTTGGTTGATAACATTCGTCGCATAATATATAAGCGATTTGTCATGGAGATACAACTGATCGACTGAATGATAACAATATTGTACAAGATAATTGGTAGAAATCTCCTTTGGAATCGTTTGGTTCATCCCGGGAATCATAATCCAAAGAATATTTATATGGTGATTACTAATAAAGTGATTGTTTCACGATAATTAATAATAGTGGATCATTGTACATGAATTTATTACTTTAAAAGAGCAATTTTATCACGAATTCTAATTAAAAACAACCCGTAGACTGTGTCCAATGTGGCGATAAAAAATCTAGAACGCCGGCATTTTTGATGTCACAAGACGGTCATTGGTTGTGAACCGGGTCGGACCTGCCACGTGTCAAATGTTGTTTTTCTACTTATAACCTACCAAACGTTATTTACTTATTTCTGCAACAAACTTCCCGTTCCATTTCCTTCTCTTCTTGAGAAATTGATAGAGAAGAGAGAGAGTTCGGTTTGTATTTTGCTTTTTTCCCGATCTCTGTTTCTTCTTTTAGATTCCCACATACGAAATTCTATGAAGGAAAAGGAAAACTTTGCTTCGTTTGTTTTCGTAAGCTAACGTTTGGAACTTTGTTTGTTTGGTTTTTGTTCAAAGAATCGTCAGAATAAATGGTGATGGAGTTGTTGGACAAAATGATGGTTCCTATCCGCAAAGTTTGGACCAAGGTTTCTAGACGTCTTCGCATTCGTAAAAATGGTCAGTTCTCATTCCTCTCCTATTATCCCCATGCACAAACTTTATAATTTCTGTCATCGGGGACGGATCCCGCCTTCCCGTATCAGATTCATTTAAATCTTGAACTTTCGCCTTGAAGTATAAATTTATGTGTAAAAATTTATTAAAATTATAATAAATAGTAGATATGAATGCATAATTTAAAAAATATAACGAATTTAATGCTAAGAATATAATTTAAATTTTAGATTCGCATCTTTTGTGATGCTCAATTGCTAATGTATCTCTTTAACGGAACGAAACAAAATGGATATAAAGATTGATACAGTATAGCCCAAGTTATGCAATTTCAATTTATTTCTTCGGCACTTTGATGTTTTCAGTTGATTCTTTTAGGCCTCTGCTTTTTGCAGTCGAAAATAATACTTAATTTATGGTTTTGCTTTTTAATGGGAAAATAAAGTCGATGTCTTTTAGGTAATAACTCAAATAAAATTGATTTTGATTGCTTTTGGAAACAGAAAGAGGATTATTCTTCACTAACCATTGTAACTGCGCATATCTTTCTTTAGTTTCTCTTTTTAACAGAGGTAATATTTCAATTTTGGAACCCGTCAAATCGACTCATTTCTCCTCATTGTTTTATTTTTTTCAATAATTTTTTTTTTGAGAATTAATCCAGCAACAAGTTTGATTGCCCCAAATATAAATGAAAACATGATGTTTGGTTTGTGATTGGTTATATATGCTGACTATGCACTCTGTCATGTCATTAAGAAATAAATAACTGCTTATTCTTTAAGCAACCAGATTAACGATGGTGGTTATTTCTTAAGACCCCACGAGCTAGTAGATAATTAAGAATATCAGTGTTGATGTTGCTCGTGGGGTATTTTCATTTTTATTGTGTTGGAGAAGGAATTAGGAAACAACACGTGACCATGTTATACTTTGTTATTGTTGATTAAATAAATTCATATGCCAGACGAATATAAAAAAAAATAATTTTTAACTCAAGAGATTAAAAATGATCTTTTTTCACTATTAGTATAAAAAATATTAAACTCGTAATGTAAATATACTGATGACCATAATAATTATCACCCTTCAATCTTTTATATATAGGGCTTATAAAGCTTCGCCGTGATGTGAGGAAATGTGAATACGAAGATGTTCATATTTTATGGGAGATGCTGAAAAGGAACGAAACAGGGGATGCTACTAGATCTGCAGCGGGACGCAAAAAAGTTCGGTTTTGGGATATTTTTGATTGGGCAAAACGTGCTCCATTCATTTGCCGTAGCATGTGACCATATGTTTTAATTGTAATTTCTAGCTTTTATATGCCATATCCCATGTAATTTTAGCACGTCCATATGGATTAATTAGTGATCATGTGGATTATGAGAGCTGATTTTAGTGGTAGTTTAAAAGCTGCATGCATAAATATCTTGGAGTTTATATGTATAATCTCTGTTGGAGATGGATGTGATGTTTTACATAGATATTTCTGGTATCTCAAGTGAAATATATAAGCTAAGTTTGTAGCATGTAACTTTATATACTTCTGGACTTACGTGGTGATACGTATATCTGTACATAAATGCATATATGAATTAGTCTACCTCTGAGGTGCTTCTACATACTCATTTTTCCTTTTTATTTGGTGGGAAGTGAATAGCTTATTGTCTATACTTAAAACTTAAACAAGTACGCATAAACTCTGACTGCCTATCCATGCAATTCAATTCTTTTTTAAAAAGGAACAAATAATGTTAACAGTGATGAGGAGGGTCTTTTTCTCAATACTCATCTAATGTCAATTCTAGCGTAAAGATTCAATTTGTCTATCACGCATTTTCTTTCTTTGTTGAAGTGAAGGTAAATACGAACAACATCAGAATCTTGAATCCAACAGAATTTCCAACCAATTCAAAAAGCTGCTTGATTACTTCATTTACTTTAAAGTATAGGATTTTATCTCGAGTTTCACATTAAAAGCGCCCCCGTCGCACTTTGGAAAAACTGAGTTTTATGTGAGATTTGAATTTGTATGTGAAATTAACTGGTTAGCATAGATTCTTGTTGGAAATACTATTGAATCTTAAGTTTGGAGGCACAATTGAATTTAATTTGACTCATAGAGCTACATCAGCATGCTCACAAGCCACTGTTAACGAGAAAGTACAACTTTGATATCCTATATAGAAGTACTACCAATGTATATCACCTACCTTGTTGAACAAATTAAATCTCATAACTTTAGATCATTTAGACTTCAAGTTTATCAGTTGAGTTGTAACGAAATTACCATCTTCACTGCAATTTCTCTGAGACAAAACATGTTTGGCCTTAAATGTGTAAGGTGGTAGGGATGTTAAACAATTGGAAGAAATCTTATTAAAAGATTGAGTGGAAAGAAAATAGGAAAAAGAGTAACTAAATCCCCTAATTTAAGGCACTAATAATCGACTGTATATAATTTGTAAGTAATCTTTATTTAGGGCAGGTAATATACAAAATTAGGATAATTTTAATAAATAAATTTTAAATATTGTATAAAAACCCTTCTAAATTTCTGAATGGTCTTGCATTGGGCTGTATCTTGCAAGCTTAGCATAAAATGGGCCAAGACGACCTGATGTGGATGATAGGGAGATATTTTTTGTCCCATAGAGACCAACTGAACCTGGACTATAGATTTGGCCCAAATAAGTACTAAGTCAATTTGGGGCCTTTTGTTCGAGCCTTTAACGTTCCAACTTAGAATCTCATACTTCATCCGTTTCAATTTGTTTAAACCTATTTGATTTGGACGGTTGAGATTAATGATGGGGTGTTAAAATTAAAAGGGAAAATGAGTAGAAACGTGGGCAGTTGATTTAAGGGTATGAAGTTTAAAAGAAAAGATAAGACTTTTGAAACTTATAGTCTAAAATAATCTATAGATATTTATGTGCCTATAAATCATCTCATTAAGAGTAAAATGATAAATTTAAAATTATATTCTTTCTAAATTTAAAAAATAATTATTCTTTTTTAAA
Organism: Nicotiana obtusifolia; assembly: GCA_002018475.1. Lineage (NCBI taxonomy): Eukaryota > Viridiplantae > Streptophyta > Magnoliopsida > Solanales > Solanaceae > Nicotiana > Nicotiana obtusifolia. The sequence continues at coordinate 185,931 of MCJB01028272.1, forward strand.
CTGACTAAAAAAAAATAGGATCATTCATTTTAAAACTGAGAGAGTAATAGAATAGCCCAAGCTCAACTTCTACCATTAGAGAAATCATACTAACCAATGCTGCTTGTTCTTTCTCCACATAAGGAGCTTTTAAGAAGTTACCTACTGGTCCTCATTTTTAAAAGGCTGAACAAATATTGATATGCCTACCTGGGTGCAGGGGGATGGGGTTGGGGGCATTTGTTCATCTGGTCAGTCATAATAAAAGCAATTTATGCAATTGATGTCTACTGTTCATTTCCCGTTTCCTCAATTCGCGGTGCTGCAATTTCAAAATTGTTGCCTCTTATCTCTAAAAAAAATTCATTCTATCAGGGGAAACCCGTGACAGAAGGTCCAGGTATGAGTGTCAATATGATCCATGGCTTAATTAAAAAAGTATACCTCATCTTCATGTTTGATTGCCAAGGTTTGACTAAAAGTTTTAACCTTAGTAATTTAAGGTTTAAATGAGACAATTCACAAACTTCAATACAGCATCAAGTAAGTAAGGATCACGCATTTAAGTGTTGGGATATATACTATTAATTATGGATTTTGGTTTGGATATAATATTTATTATGGAACAATTGTTCATTCAAATTTTATAAAGTTTTAAATAGATTATATATTCATTTATATCCTTTACTTATATAGTAGATGATTTAGTATATAGAGTTTAGCTTATACACGAAAGATCAAAACATCGTTCTTATAAGTATAAAAATCATGTTCACAATCTAATGATGGAATTGATCAAACCATCAGAAATGATTGTAGCACAAGATTAAGTATAATTTATCTTGATTATAGGAATGATTTAATTATGACTTCTTGTACTAGTACATTTTATATGTATTGAACGGACCAAGTAGAGATAAGTATTTTATACTGACTTAATAAAAGAACTTCTCTAGCCACTAAACGTACTTGTACTCTTAATCTTGATATAATTATTATTAGTTGTGTATATTATTTATTATTTTGATTTATTAAAAGGCGAGATTCTTTTGTGCGTCAATATGCCTGGTAAATTGGACAATGATGATATACATTGGCGAAGTAATAGTTAGTTGAAGAAATCCATGTCTCGATCTAGAGATTCATGATACACCTTTATGCTTATAAGTTTTCATGTGTAAACCCTGCAGGTGGATTTTGTTTCCACATGAAATAAGTTAAGCGCAAGTCTAGGGGAAATAATCAATAAATTAAATTGTCAGTAATTTAATTTATTTGATTAGTATCTGAATCTTAACATGAATTAAATAAGGTTTAATGGAAGAATTTCGAAATTGAACTGAGGAGTGCCATTACGAATTTTTAGTGGAATAATTCGTAATTTATTGTGGTAGTATTAATTCGGATATTTCGAATTAAGTCCATAATAGGAAGTCTCGTTAATTAAATATTGTGGTCCCTGTTGTGCCCGAATAATTAGGAATTAAATGGAATCATCTTTCTTGGTGGAAAGGGAAGACCCAACAGGTTTAGGAAAATATTTTAAACCATAAATCCTGTGGCTATATAAAGGGGGTCTTATTCCACAAGGAGGATATAAGTTTTACTACACGGTTTTCCTAGGAGAAATTCGCCCACACGAATTTTGCAATTTCGGACATTATTTGGATCATATAGTGGAAGACTGTGGAATCAGAGGATGATCTCGTGGACGGCGCTTTAGGCTGCCACGATCACACTTCAAGAGATAAATACTAATTTTTATTTGATTAAAATCTATGATTATGTGTTGTCTATATTATATGCAAGTGATTATAATTATTTATTTCCGCTGTTTATACCTGTTTTCCATCGCTAAAATCATGTCTCTACTCTCCAATGAAAAATTGTCAATGAATTTGGTTAAAAAGAAAAGGATAAAGCTGCCCCTCTATCCCGATTTATGTGAAGGATCCAAAGTATGAGGATCAAATTAAATTACCTAATTTTCGATGTGTACAAGACTTTTTGATAAAATCAAAAGTACTAGTTTACTTGAGTAACATGTTCACGTAAAATGAGACAAATGAGTATTGTATTATACTTCACCCATATAAATAAAAGTCTCCGATAGGTTAAACTTTAGAATTATGCAGTATTCATTTTTTGATTATTGGGTAGTGTGTACGTAGATCTTACTTTTGCCCTAGAGAAGTAGAGAAGTTGTTTCTGATAGATCCTCGACTCAAGAAGACGAAAAGAGACGATAGATAACAACAACAGAAGCCAGAAAGATAGTACCAACATCTTAAGAACCAGAAAATAGATGGAAAAACAATAGCAATAACCAGTTAAAATGGCACGGTACTATGAAAACAGAGAAATAATATTAACACAATATTAACCACTAGCAGTTTAAGACAAAATACTATCAAACTAATCTTACATCCGGTACGAAGTAACAAAATGCTCAAATATCTCCTAACCTTTAATTCTAATGCTTCATACTCTCCTATCAAGCGCCATGTCCTTAGAAATCTGAAACCGCTAATGTCCTCCTATCAAGGGCCAATAGAGTAAGATACTGAGAGACAAAAGAAATAAGTTTTGAGCGTAGCAAGAAGCCAAAAAATTTCCCTCTTGCTGTAACAGGGGAAATGTGGTATCGTGTCCAAAATCCAATCTTCAAAATCAGAAGACTGCAATGGCTCGTTTTTCACCATACTGCGGCATTCAATTCGCTTCATTCCCCACTGTTTCTTTCTGCAACTCAACATCAAAGAGCATTTACGCTCTCATTTACTGCTCCCCAATACTCACTGCACTCGAAATACAGTGACACGCACATGCTCTTCTTCATGCCTCAATACTCAAAAAAATCATTTCTTTTTTCTATTACTTCTCTTTCTATCTATTTTCCATTTTCTTATTATTATGATATTTAGTAATTTTATAAATGTATATATAGAGACCGCAACATGGGCTAGAATGCTATTCTATTTCTTCTTATCTCCACGGATTTTCTGGTCCATTGTTGGCTTTCAGAATCCGAAAATAAGGTGACCAAACGCGGCTTCCAAACAATCTTTTCAAATTATGGGCTGAATATATTAAAGGGTGTGAAGCAAAACTCAAATAACTCTTATTATCTCACAGTTGGTTAGCTCTTTTTGTGTACTCGCATTATGAAGGCTTTTGTTGGGTTCTCTGTTTTGTTCTTGACAATGGTGACAGCTTTGGTTTGCTTTGTTTCCTATGGCAAAGAAGGCACCTCATCGAGTACTGGTAAGCATTTCATTTTAGCTTAAGATCTGCCATATTTATGTGCCATTAACTCGTTTATTTGAATTACTTTTGAACTTCTTAATATGCTCTGTTAAATGTCTGCTGTCTCCGTTGATAGAAGCTAGCGTTTGGACATAGATTTGGTTGAAACTTGAAAAAATAGTTTTTGAAGTAGTTTTGAAAAATAATTTTTTGAAATTGAAATTGTGTTTAGACATGCATTTTATTTGAAAAAAATTAAAGTTATGTGAGTGGAAGAAAAAATTTCACTAAGAAACTACTCTAAACTAGATTTTGGGAATTTGAAAAGGAATTTTAATTTTTTTCAAGAACTGATATGATCAATGAGCAAACAATGTTTTCAAAAAAATTTTGAAAAAAAGTTGTATGACCAAACGGGAGCGAAGTGTTAATGGAAGAGATTTTGCAAATCTTTTGGTCTATAGCATAGCTTTACGCTGTTCATCTTTTTGCTGTATTTAAGAAATATGTACGAACGGAGAGGGGGTGGGGGTAAAAGGTTGCCCACAAAGTTTTAGGCGGGTAAAATGATTTTCCGAGACAAGTTTGAGAGGTAAAACATGTATTTTCCGTATTTAAACTGTTACCTAAATCCATCTTTCTAACTATATGGGGTCTAACCTATTGAAAGATTATGAATTACAACTTGAGTGACTAACATCACATATTCACATCGTAATCACTCTTCGAGCTAGTTTTCTACGTTAGGAACTATACAAAAAATGAGTTTAAATTTTGTGCATTAACAATGTACAAAATTAGGTTAATAGTGTAAATTTACTACTTATATTGCTACTTTCATCAATCACAATATTGAATTGAGACTATTTCTTATCATAAGTTTGAGAGAGCAAATAATAATTGAATAACTACTAATAGCGTGACAATATTGCTTACATGGAAAGCTATTTAACTGCCTATAAGGTGCTGAGTCTAGGTTATTGATAGCTTAGCAAATTCTGCATTAGAGTTTATTGTTTTGGTTATTTTCACTAATCTAGCTCTAGAGTCAAATTGAGCTAGTAGTACATATTGCTTACTTGGTTGAATAAGAGTAACAATATAATTTTTTTTACATTACTGTTGTATATATCTTAAATCTGTAAGCAGAACTATACAATTTTGTCACCCACATGGAAGAGAACAGAGAGCATATACATATATTTCGGTATCCAAATGGAAGAAGATTAAACAAGACAAGGGTGTGGAAATTAATACAAGCGTTATGCTACTAGGTAACACAGCTCGAATGTTGCACCTTAGATGGGCAAAAAGTCTAATAGCTCGAAGCATCACTAATCTATTGAATATTATTTGTGGTGAATAATTCTTTCATTCATTAGATGTCAAATATATAGAACTATTACAAGAGAGATAAGTATGGAAATATAACATATATGGAAGAACTCTAAATAAGGTAAACATCTATTCTATACGTATGGAAATATAACATATATGGAAGAACTCTAAATAAGGTAAACATCTATTCTATAAGTATGGAAATATAACATATATGGAAGAACTCTAAATAAGGTAAACATCTATTCTATAAGTATGGAAATATAACATATATGGAAGAACTCTAAGTCCAAGCTTGGAACGCAAAAGCAAAAACGGAGCACGGGAAAGCGGTTTTGTCAAAGCATCAGCCAACTGATCAGCTGCAGAAACGTAAGTCACACGTAAAATACCACGCTAAACCTGTTCACGAATGAAGTGAAAATCTAGTGCAATATGCTTCATCCGAGAATGAAAAACAGGATTAGAGCACAAGTACGTAGCACCCACGTTATCACAGTATATAACAGGACAGGACGGTAGAAACACCCGAAGCTCAGTCAACAAAGAACACAACCAGCGGAGCTCTGCAGCAGTGGAGGCAACAGATCTGTACTCAGCCTCAATGGAAGAGCGGGCAACAGTGCGCTGCTTCCGAGAGGCCCAAGAGATGGGGGAGCCATCAAAATAAACTACATATGCACTCGTGGAGGTATAATCATCCTTGTTGCAAGTCCAGTCAGAAACAGTACCACAAAGATAACGAAGCAGGCGTTTCGCCGCGGCCCAGTGAGCAGTAGTCGGTTTACTAATTACTAATTAGTAATTCTTTCACCTCATCTCCAAAGATAATTAGTGGTGAATAATTCTTTCATTCATTAGATGTCAAATATATAGAACTATTACAAGAGAAAAGTGTGGAAATATAACATATATGGAAGAACTCTAAATAAGGTAAACATCTATTCTATAAGTATGAAAATATAACATATATGGAAGAACTCTAAATAAGGTAAACATCTGTTCTATATAATCTACACTTGGAACCGAGTAGGATGGGGCAGGTAGCCGTGCGAGTAAGCGCCATGTTGCAAAGTTAAAAACACTTTGGTGATCAATAGAGAAATCGAACCTCGAAGGGAAATGTACTATGCTACTAACTAATCTGCAGCATAGTTACAAAAATATCTGAGGAAACCTCGCGTTGGCATACTTCCTTATTTGGTTCTTTTTCGCTGTTTTGTATCTTGATGTGGTAGGTATAGTGAGGTCAGAGGTGGATTGGAGATAGGGTACCAATTCTAAAGTTATGAATATTGGCACTTGATGTTCTCATGTGAACTGATGGTCCTAATCAGTTTTGTATTTCTACTATCATAGCAAGGCCCTTATGAGGCTTTAATTGCTGGAAAACGCTCATTGACTTGCACCGTTGAAGAAAATCCCTTGACGAATACCAATAACAACAACAACGATAAGAATAATATATCCAGTGTGATGTTACAAGTGGAGTCTGGGGAGGGTAGACTTTATCCCTATCTTGTTTGAGGTGAGGTAGAGAGGTTGTTCCCTTGAAAATACCAATTCTTAAAATTTGTTGGTAGAGCAGAAAGATCACGTGCTTCTTTGATTTGTTTTGAGGTGAAAGTTGAAATGTTTAAAATACAGTTTCAAATATTTACTGATGATATTTAACAATACTGTGAATCTTATAGGTGTCCAATTTTCTTTTCTGATGTAACTTCTGTTCAGTTTGTTAAATGTCTTTCCCTGCTAGAAGAGTAACTCTCTTTATATTGCTATACACTGAGTCTACTAACTCTGGAATTAAGCTGATATTTGTTTTCATACAAAGGGTGTTGATTTAGCCTTCTTATATAATTGAACCACAGGAATGTCCTCAACTTGGCAAGAGAATAATGAATTGGCAGTAACCATAAGAAGCAGAAAGTTACAGGTAATTGCACTTCTGCTGGCCTTTTCTTTTGCTCATAAGTGTCCTTTGATTGTGATAACTCAGTATTCTATAGCCTAATACCTCAGCTATTGGTGTTACATTTACTTTTTAGCGTGTTAAATTGTTCCTTCTTTTATTTCTCGTTACATTTAAAATGGGATTGTCTTACGGGGATTTAAAACTTAAAGATGACCATTTGAATAGTCTTCTTTTAACTCTACAATTCAAGCCGTTTATGAGAAGTACATAGTTAAGTCAATTTGTAGTATGATCACGCCCAACTATGCCTCCTAAAAGGTCTAGCGTCGTTGCAAATATAATTCGATTTACAAGTCCGGAGTCGAATCCCACAGAAAATTAACCTACTAATTATAACTACTAGATCCACACGAATTCAAGTAATCAACCTTCAGAAATATTAAATAACGATTTGAATGTTTACTAACTAAGAGCAAAGTAATTAAAATGCAGTAATTTATAACTAGCAGAGGAAATGTTATGGACAAGATTTGGAAAAGTCTTAGGGTTATGATTCCCCCTATTGTCGGAATCCTCCCCGCTACGTTTCCTATAAATTCGTCTAAGTATTCTCTATCGATCGTGAGTATTTTGGGTGTCGTAATTATCTTCCTAGTAACTACCACAATTTACTAGATATAGTCTTCCGAATTATGCTAGCTGGCTCTAATTCACCGCTCACTAGGATCGCTCCAAGGTTTCGTTATTCCTAATCCCACCTTTAAATCCTTCATATTGATTCCTCACATACGTTAGGAGTGATGTTGTTCAACAACTATCTAAATATGTACTCTTTTCCAAGCAATACACAGCTAAATAGGCACAGTTGATTGAGAGCTCTTCAATCAACCACAATGTAAACGTAGTTGAACAAGTAGAGAAACATCAAAGGCAAGTCTATATTAAACATAGTAGAAAATCATCCACCAATAGGTTCCATCAAACCCTAGATTAGAAAGTTTAGCTACTCATAAATGTATCAACAATCATATGATGTTCAAAGACATTAAACTACAAAGTACAGAGATAAACGGAGGAAATTGTCGTTTTTCTTGCTCCACTGTGCTCTGTCGCCTTTTTCTTCTCCAAAATAGTGTCCCACCCTTTCTCAACTCATTTGGGAAGTATTTATATGTTAGGGTCGAAATTCTCTAGTCCAAATTCGGGTTGGAGTCTTTTAACCCACGACTTTTAATTACCGGGCTATAGACCTCGCGAAGCCTGGTCTGTAGCGCGATCAAGCTGGCAATAGACCTCGCGAAGCCTGGTCTGTAGCGCGGTCAAGTTGGCTATAGACCTCGAGAAGCCTGGTTTGTAGCACGGTTTGGGTACTTGTCATTTTTGTACTCTTTTCTTGCATTTTCGTCCTCTTTTTGTGCAGCCTTCGCTCGTCTTTGTATTCCGATGCTCCTACACATAAATAACATAATTTAGCTCAAACGTCGCACAATTAACCACTAAACTAACAACAAGTAAGGCGAGTAATACACTAAAAGTATAGCATTTTTGCCTAACATCACAGTATACAAAGAGTTGTTGTCCGAGGCACGTCATCTTCTCATTTGGTCATTGCTCATTCCCGTTAGGCCAAAGAATTTGGCCTTTCTAACAAAAAAAGTCAACTCTAGTTGCTTTTTTTTTTCTGATTGGAAACTGCAAACTAGTCTTCCTTTTAGAGTTGTTTACAAGCCTGTCAAAAGTTCTTTAAAGATAGTGATTGTTCACGCCTCAAAGCCTAATATCTTTGTTTTTCCAAATTGCAGGGCAATGGCAACGGACCGAGCACAGATGAGGGCAATGTGGGGAAGTTATATCTGGAGGATTACCGACGCATAGATCCAGTTCCAAGCTCAAAAGCTTCAGTAAGACCTGGACCTATTCAACATGGAACTCCTCTTATGCCTTATATTCCAAAGCAGCCTCCTGCACCACCTCCTTCAAGTCGCTCGAAACCTGTTGGACTTCCATAAGCTTATTATTGTTATCTCATTAGTCGTGACCATTTCTACTCTCTTTCCCAGACCTCACTTATGAAAATATACTGGGTATGTTGTTATTGTTGAGTCAGGACCATTCCCACGAAATGGCTGTTCTATAAGTTAGAACAATAATGTAGTACATTAATAACTACGAAAAGAACCATGTCTTTTTAATATTTGCGTACTTCTCTTGTAAATTTCAATGGAGCCTTGTCTATTACAGCTTCGTACTTGTAATATGCCTCTGGCTTCTACTTTCTTAACAAATTATTGTCACTTGTGAGCTTGCATAATTAATACTCCACCCTGTTTCTTTTAATGTGATATTAATGTTGTTTTTCTGTTTTCGAAAGCTGACAATCAGAGAAAGAGAAAGTAAAGGAATGTTAGTTTAATAAAACAAAACATAAAATAATATTTGAACCCACAAGTCGTTTGTGTATTCTTAAGGAATTTAATTCCTTCATTGTTGTCCAAGGTTATGAATTACTTCTTCCCATGATAGAACGGTAAAACAATTATGTAATACTGGCAATAGAAATTACAGAACTTCAACGAACTCAATAAACGGAGCAAATCACACTCGGCACTTTGTTTTTTTCGGAAAATCAATGCAACAATGTAGAAAAGAGGAGGAGTTTTTCAGATTTTTCATATGTGAAAAATGAGACCAAGCCTTTAAAGTTTATAGACAATCAAAGGGTGAGATGAAAAGGTGCAATTCAAAAGGTGCCTCTTCCATTTATCATTCACACCCATTCACGAAACCTAACAATCCCCCGCATGAATTGGGAATGGCAATATGCTTATAAACATGCAAAAAACTTGTGTGATTTGCAAGTAAGGATTAATTGCATTTGGATAAGTAGGTTTCCTTTTGAACTTTCCGTAGTGAACATATGTCGGATATACTTGGTCAATTGGTAGATTTGATATCTTTGAACCGTCGAGCTTTGGTATATACCTAGACAACCATAAGTCACACAATCAACCCTTAATCGTCTTTGGTTCTCATTGTTGTGTTCGTTTTAGCCATGAACACCGTCTGGTTTCATAGGTGCATAGAGAATTGGCCTTACATAACTCTCCTTGAAGCGGCTAACACTTCACACTTACATAGGTGATTCCTAAACGTGTTATTCCGTAGATACACTATTTAATATACCCTGTATCAAACTTAGAAACCATTAAAAAGCCTTAACGCTTTATCTTTGGTACTGAATATTGTCTCATCACGAGAATGGACCAAAAAAAAAAATTTATTTGACAATGCTGAACCGTCATTAATGACTTTGTGTGAGCTCCTTGAATCTAGATCTCGGGATCTCCAGTCTTCTAGGTAGAGTTACCGCCACAATGACTTATCCTCAGCCATAGTCCCATTCCCCTCGATGATCTTCGGGCTTTTGTAAATAGATCCGACACATTATCGCTTGACTTCACATGGTCAATTATGATAATTCCCCTAGAGAGTAGTTGCCTAACAGTTTTATATCTTCGTCGTATATGACAAGATTATTCGTCATACATAATGCTCCCAGCAGTTCTTATCATCACAATGTATGCATATAGGTGCCTATATTTTGGGCTAAGATGGAATTTCTTCATAATGTATGCATATAAGAGCCATTCAACTTCTTCACTGGCCTTGTCTAAGGCTATAAACTCAGCCTCCATTGTAGAGCGGCAATACACGTTTGTTTGCACGATTTTCAAGACATTGCTCCTCCACTGATTGTAAAAAAATATCCACTTGTGAATTTAGTTTAGGTTGATCCGGTGTTTAATAAGCGCAGGATACTTATTATAGTGCACTGCATGGTCATGGATATATTCTAAATATCCCAAACCTCATTTTATTGTTATGACAATGCGAACTTCCTTATGTCGGAGACTAATACGTCTTGACTTTCTATTGCATATCAAATTATTGACTACACTTGATGTAGCAATAGTATATTATAACAACAGCTGGAATGGTTAATCTCAGTTGTGACCACAATCTTTTAATATATAACACATTTCGCAAACCACTCCGCCTTTTACTAACATTTGTACGCTAGTTATTCATATTCCACAAATAGAATACATGTCTATACAATATGCAAATTATAACACCTTCTTTCATGAAGCAAATCCAACTTGTTATGGGTTTTATCATTTTCATCGGTTGGTTCACCTTATTATAGACCAACGTTAATACATTCGTTCATGAACGGTCGTGTTTATACAAAACATACAAATGCACTTTTAATAAAAAGTCACAGCCTTCCAGGTGACACCCTTTCATAAAAGAGCTAAACATTATAAACGTTCAAGAAAGAACAAATCATTTCTGGAAAGGCACGTAAACATCTTTCGAATTTGTAGTTTCATCACTAAGACTGAACAAGTACTGAATTCACCGACTATCATATCAATATCCAGTAAGGATTTGTGGGATTCAAAAATTATATCACTTCGACATTACCTCTAACATTGGCTTTTATCATGCATAAGCTAAAAGCCCCCACAATTTAAATACTTCGTCAATATATCATCCACGTATAATCAAATAATGACTATATCATTTGAATTATTCTTAACGTAAAATATATTTATTTACACTCATTAATTTTTGAAATAATTTGATAGTATTATTTGGTCAAATCTCGCATGTCATTTGTTTGGGGTGCTTGTTTTAGTTTGTAAAGTGACTTAACAAGTCGGCACACCTTTTTTTTTTCTTCAAGAACCACGAACCCTTTGAGTTGTTCCATGTAAATTTTTTCCTCTAAATCTCTATTTAAGAAGGTTGTCTTCACATCCATTTGATGGATTTCAAGACCATACACTGTAGCCAATGCTACTAATATTCATATATACGTAATACTTATAACCGACGAGTATGTGTTAGAATAGTCAAGGCCTTCTTGTTGTCTATATCCTTTGACAATAAATCTTGCATATACATGTCAATAATGCCGTCATCTTTTATTTTCCTCTTGAAAATCCATTCAATGATTCATTCCCTAGAGTAAGATCAACAAACTCCCAAGTATAGTTATTTAATATGGATTCTATCTCACTATTGACTGCTTCGTAACGAGGAAGACATAACTTTTTTCAAGGTTTGAAGCTAATTTTCCAACAAGAATGTTAGAAAATCTGATCCAGTGGAAGTAGTTGTCCTTTGAGGTTTACTACGTCTAGGATTCACCTCATTAGGTGTACTTTCCTTTGCTTCTTCCCAAGGTTGCTTAGATACTTCACTATACGACTCACATTCCTTTTTATACGGATAAATATTCTCAACGAATTCAGCATTATCTGATTCGATTACCTTATTATATGAATGTCGGGATTTTATGATTTATGAACCAGAGTAGATATGCCTTACTATTTATTGCGTATCCTATGACAACGCAATCAATAATTTCCGGTCCGATCTTTACCCTTTTAGGTTTAGGAGCTTGCACTTTAGCTATGCACCCCCCACACTTAAAAATATTTAAGTTGGGCTTCCTTCCATTCCATTTTTCATTTGGAATGGATTGCGTCTTTCATATGGAATCGACTGAGTATTCGATTAGCTGTAAGAATAACTTTCCCCCCTCCCCCCCACAAATTTCGGGGTAAACCAGAACTTATCAACAAGACATTGATCATCTCCTTTAACGTTCTATTCTTTTTTCTGCAATTCCATTAGATTGCGATGAGTAAAGGGCAGTCGTTTGGCAAATGATATCATATACCAAACATATTTCTTCAAAACGAGATTCATATTTGCCGCCCCTATTACTTTATAGAGCGAACCACAAGAAGTGTTGTTTGTTTCATGACAGAGCCAGATTAAATGGTGAAGTATTTTAATCTTCAAACCAATCTGACATGTACAACCAGAATTAATAAACAGTGAAGTTTTTAATCTTCTAATTGAGTAATATCTGATACCGGATTTAATATACAGTGAGGTTTTTAATCTTCAAATCGAATAATAAATTGGAGTAGAAAATCACAAAGATTTTAATCTCCAAACTGAATAGAAAGTCACTTAGACTTTAATCCCCACTAATGAGTAGAAAGTCACAAAGACAATCTCAACGAACGAGTAGAAAATCACGTAGATTTTAACCTCGAAGCACGAGTAAAAAATCACGAAGATTTTAGTTTCCATAACGGGAGAAGAAAATCATGAAAATTTTAATTTTCTCCAAACCAGGGGTAGAAAATCACAAGTATTTTGGTTTTCTTTTCAAATGGTTTTTCAACCAAACCATTATAACCCTCTAAACATTTCAACAATTTGATATATTTTCTTATCAAACAAACATTTGTAATATCTTTACATATATTTATATTCATGATCTCAAAAATACTTTCAAGTATTAGTGTAAGCCTAATCCACATCTTATAAATTTTGAAAATATTCTTTCAGATAATTTTATGCATGTTGTCAAATTCTATATCAACAAATTGATTAAAAGGAATAACAAAATTAATCTTTAAATACACGTTATTTACAATCATGCATATAACTCTAGATTTGTTATATGAGATCATCGCATAATAAATATTTATCCGAACATTCATATATATATATATATATATGTATATATATATATATATAATCTTTTGAATTTCATAAATTAGAAGGATAGATAAATAAAGTGAGTAGGAAAAAGAAAGCAGAACCCGAGTCTGTTGCAACTTTCTTCTTTGACGTGAATAAGAGGAGCCAAACACTTTGACTTTTTTCCTTAGAAAATGGCATCTTCCACTAACTTTTGTTTTATATTATCTTTCTGATGAAAAATTATTCCCTGTACTTTGGTGTAGACTCAACGATTTTTGTGAGACACCGATTCATTGTACTTTTTGGGTTCTATCCTTTGAGAACTAGTTGCAATAATTAGTCAAAACCCCAATGTCACGTTATCAAATCTTCAAGCAATTCACAAGACAGATTGCATCATAATGCTTCGTCGGTCTTGCTATTCTGTTTGCTCACTCCTTTGATAATGTAGAGACCAAAATGGAGAATAGTATATCAAATATTATAGTGGAGGCCAGTTTTATCTGGACAATTTACTGTACCGAGCTTCTCCCCTTTCTGAATCACTACGGCAATCCCATGCCAAATTAAATTGCTTGCCCAATGCTATTTGGTTTTAAACCAAAACCGATGACGAGACTGGAAGTTGGATCCGTCATTTTCTTCTTTCTTCTTGGAACAACCTTTTTAAAGTTTCAACCAAGTTCTCGACGAAAACTCTGTTATGATCGCAAAATATCAGGTGTTCTGCGGAAACTAGTAAAGTATACCTTGAACGACGATACATCAGATAATAAAAGAGAAATATATCAAAAGAGATACAAATATTTAACGTGGTTCGGCTAATTGACCTATGTTCACAGGCGGAGATGACCAATCCACTATAATAAAAGAGAGTACAAAATATCGAAAAAACAATCAGCGACAAACACAAGTGACACACTAACACTTGTCCAGTAAAATTCTTCCCCTAAACACGACTCTCAAACCCCATATGGCTACATTGTGGATGCTAATAAATGAGAAGGTGAAACCCAAACATTTTCCTACAAGAAAATATTTTCCTACAAGAAAAGGGACTAGCGAAATATGAGAGATATATAGTTTCCTTTTACAAGAAGGAAAACTCAATTATGGTAAATATATTATCCTTTCCTTCAAGAAATAAGAACACCAAATATTATAAGAAAATCAGGACAACCCCTGAGACATTCTTGGTTCCCAAAATTAATTCCTTTTTGCAACAATAAATCTCTTTCTCGTTTTTGTCGCTGACAAAAGTTAATATCATCACGAACTAAATAAATAAAATATTTAAATTCTTTAAGCTTATTGTTTTGCCGTGTTCGAAAGCTAATAATCAAAGAAGTAAAGAAATGTAAGTTTAATAAAACGAAAAATAATTTTTGAGTTCACAAGTTGTTTGTGTGTTCTTAAGGAATATAATTCCCTCACTGTTGTCTAAGGTTATGGATTACTTCCTCCCAGGATAGAACGGAGAAACTATTCTGTAATACTGGTAATGAAAATTACAAAACTTCAACAAACTCAACAAACAGAGCAAATCACACTGAACACTTTATTTATTTGGAAAATCAATGCAACAATATAGAAAGGAAGAAATTTTTTTCAGATTTTTCATGTGTGAAAAATAAGGCCAAGCCTTTAAATTTATAAATAATTAAAGAGTAAGATACTAATATGTAGAGTGTGTAATTTAAAACGTGTCTCCTCCGTTACCTATTCACGAAACCTAACAATTAATACCAGAATTGACGAATCAGGGACAAGAATTGGTGCATGAATTCTATTTGACTTGTTCTGAAGAACTTGCATGAATTAATTAATGACTATAATCTTGAGTACCAATAGTGATAGAGCAAAATTCGGGTGAAGGACAAAGGAAGGAACAATAAATCATATGAATAATTTAAGATAGGGTTAAGTTTATAACTTCTTACATATTTCTTTTTATGTGAAAGTTTATTCTATCATTTATTTTTGTGTTTTTACCACTAATAACGTTATTTTGGTTTGTAATTTAGATATTAGGAAATTGATATATTTTGTTATTTTAATCAACTCTTCCTGCCATGATTTTTTTTTTAAAAACCAAAAAATATAGAATTAACCCCCCCCCTCCCCCCT